>OOFE01019347.1:24975-35749 GCA_900323365.1 Monocentris japonica | reverse complement strand
AACAGTCCCGTGCCTGGTGATGTCATACTGAAGGAATTTTATTTTTTTTTTGCTCATCTCTCGCACTTTGCCGCTACTTCACACCCACCTAGACTGTTACGCAATCCATACAGCAGACTGTGAAATATGTTCAAGTTCAAGGCACATTATCCTCCGCTGCTCACAGGATCAGACGGCGTGTCAGTCAGCTAGCGGTGTCCTCTTTAATTTAGCACTCCTTCACCTCCCTCCCTCACCTGCCCAACATTTCTCAAAGTCCATCACCTCGTCCTGTCATCACAGAGGGGAAAAACACCGGGAATGATGTTCACCGGCGTCTTCAACCAGTCCCCATCCATAAGGAAAGTCCCTACATGCTTCAAATCATCCACTGTTCCTGTTGCCTATAAAGTTTACTTTCGATGACTTTCGATCCGGTCAAAGACCCACTCAAATATCACAGAAGCAAACCGTGACCTCCTGCAACAAAGGCCTACACTATGTTGTACTGTAGTCACTCCTGGCTCCTGGGACAGGATTTTGTCCACTCTGCTATTACAGTCTATCAGTTGTCCTCCACAGATAAACTGCAGTACACCATAGATCAGAAAAGAGCCTGAATGATTGACATAAACCTGTTTGACATCAACATGGGCCTTGGTGTATTTAGTGTGCTGTCCTATAAGTACGCTTTGTCTTTGTCACTACAGAGTATGTGAGGTCCTGTTACGTTTTTTTTCTCGCACCTTGTGTTCCTTTCCTGTGCCGTATAACGGTCTTGTAACGTGTCAGGGCCAATTAACCAAGTCAAATACCACGCGTACCCTTTGTACTACGTGAATAAAAGCGATTCTGCTGCAGGTAAAGCACTGTATTTGCACGGATGAAGGATAAGATGCAAAATATTGATCGCTGATGAACATAGAATACATGAGGGCTAGTCACAATGTGGATACATTTTCACCAGACACTCATTTATACTCTGATAAACTGTATTTCAACAGGCAATGCTTTCTGGTTTGGCTGAAATCTAACCGCATCTTTTTCTAATTCCTCCTTCCTGCGCACAAAAGAAGTGCTAAGAAGAAGAAAAGAGCTGAACCAAGTGAAAAAACTGGTAATGTTTAATGTCATTTTGGAGATCTGGAAAAAGAATATTGATTTCTGTTTTGGAATGAAGATTGCATGTACATTTTGTTCTATTTGGGAGTAAAACAGTTTTATTTTTTGGATGAGTTGCTTTCACATCTGTTGGGAATTAAAGACACAAAAGGTTCTATTTTAGGGGAAATGCTTTCAGCTCTTCCAGCATCACACTGAGGTGTTGCAGAAGTGACAAAATGGAAGAACAGAATTTGGCTACACACTACACACACCATGCCCTCAAATACTCTATTTATATTTCTAATAGGTCTAATGATGAAAATATATTGCCTCATGTACATGGCGAACATGAAATGAGCTCATACTCTTTCCTTGAAGGATGAAAAACAAAGGGCCACCAGCCAATCATTTTTTTCCTTGAGTTGCCTTCACCCGTTTGGTATGTTCTCATTTTTACTGAGATGCTCAAGTGTAGAGCCCATCTTGGCTCAATATAGGACTGAAATTCTCTCGTCACCTGATACCCCATGAAACATTGTGTAAATGTTTTCCAGAGATGTTAGCTGGAGGGGCTAACATGTCCCCAGAGGAGGCAATATAACGCTAATATCCTGATGTCATCAGGGGCACATTAGCTCTACATGATTGACAGCAAGGACAAGGACAAACAAACGAGGCACATCAGAACACGCTGTACTATACATTCTGCATGTGTGTAATGTTATACTGACCATTAGTCATACAACCAGCAGGTCATCAAAACTTGTCTCCCAATAAGACATACTGCAATAGTAAGATGGTTATAATAGTTGTAGTGACAAAAAACAAAAAAAATCTACAGCCAATTAGATCTTGGGATTTGTCTTCATATTCAAAAATGTTTATCTCATTGGTTGAGTTAAACCTCAGTGGGCGGAGCCAAAGAACCAATTTTTCTGGCTCAGTAACTTTAGCCTGAAGCCCAGTGAAAAAGGCAAGGGCTAGGAGGGGTAGTAGCTAATATTATGAAGCCTAGCGCTACTAGTTATCTAGGTTAGCTAGTTAGCTAGCCTGCTGACCTTCCAAGTTCTAACTAGCCATACTAGACTTTAGCTATAGGTAAGCTAGTTAGCTAGCTAGAACTTCTGCTCATGAATGCCAAGGTCATGAATGAATGAAGAAGAAAAAAGTCACTTCCGTGTTTATATTCCTTCTTTCTCACTCAAGTTTGCTAGTTAGCTACCTTAAACTTCTTTGGCTCCGCCCATTGTGGTTTAGCTCTGTCATTAAGATCATGCCAAGAATTTCTATAAGTTTTCTATAACTAAACCTACAATGTGCGCAATGTGCATGAGTCATTTGAAGATCTTACTGCAGGCTTTTGGGATGTTTTGTCAGTAAGCATTGTGTTATTTTAAGCATAAGGCATCATGAGTGTGTTATAATTGCTTATGAGTGGCCTTAAAATGCATTATAGGTGTGGTACTCAAAGTGTTACCAGTGTAGGACCTGCTGTTATTGAGCAGGTGTAAGAACTTATTTCTATACTTGCCATTCCAACAGGGTCTGTTCAGGGTCTTTGCTGTTGCTCAATTCCTGATGTATAATGGAGAAGCACAGAAGGCATCGACTTATTTCAATTCCAGGTTAAGCTACAGTAACAGAAGGGTAAGTTGGAGTGTGTTGTCTGCACTCTTGATAAAGTCGCTACTAGGATCTAGTATTGGTTCCTTGTTGTGATGCCATGGGTGACGCTGGGAAATCTCACCTTATATTACACAATCATAGCATTTTCACATAACAGCGAGCATCGATACACCTGTAAAACCCTACAGAGGACAGAAGACTACAAAAGTGGCTACGTTTGATCAAAGGATGAATGATCCATGTTTTAAGACCAGGTCCCTCTTAATTGTAGTGGCTGAACCCCATAAACCGCAGATAGGGGGTAATTTCAATGGGGCTTAAGTTGAAAGGGCAAAGGTTAAAGACACCTTTGATCACGCAGAACTCTTTTTCTGCAAAGAGTTCAATGGAAAGGAACATGCACCATGTAACTTGCAGGGCACAAACACTTTAATCAATCACATGCTGTCATCCAGGGAGAGAGGGAAAGAGAGCGAGATATTTCTAAATTAAGTCAGCTGTCTAAATACATGTACTAAAGGTAATGGCATGGTCCACATCTCATCCACACGTTATTGAATAACAAGGGAGATTGAGTGGGAGTTGGCAGAAACATGAACCTCCTACCCCACCCTCTATTAAAAACACATAGCAAATCAAGCACACACATACAGCATGTGCACACACATTGTCTCCTCCGTGTGTGTGTGTGTGTGTGTGTGTGTGTGTGTGTGTGTGTGTGTCCGCAACGTACTTTTACATGCCAACCCTCCCAATTTCCCGGGAGACTGATTTTCATGCAGCTCCCCTAGTGTTCTCCTGTGGTGCCATTTTTCCCATATTTTGAGTTCAAAATCCGCTCATTAACTTTATTTGTTAAAAAATGTTATCACAAAACATCTACGCCTTTATACTATAACGGTCAACAAAATATGTTACACCAAAACGTAGTCTCTATGGTGATGTCATGGTAGAGAGTTTGAAGAAAAAGACATTTTCAACAATTTTCAGTCATTTGTGGAAGGAACTTTTTGCAAGAAATTAAAAGATGCTGATGCAGTTTTTGTACTATATTTTCATTGTTATTTTATACATAAGAAATCAACAGCATGCAGGAAATATGGTGTCTTTATCTTAAAATTTGGGTGTTTAAAATCTCCCTATTTTTGGACTCTCAAGGTTGCCAAGTATGAACACACTTACTCTCAAATTGGCCCCAGACACCAAATGACTCCTAATCACCAAAATATTCACCCTGGGAATGACACATCGTGTGATGTGTTTACATTATAATCAGTCAGGCCAGATTTCTCTCGCGCACTCTGATCCAATAAACAAAGGATATTTTATTGCCAATCACTGTAGAGGGAGAAATGAACTGAAAATGAAAATCATTTTGAATTCCTGGGAGTCCGAACACCACCCAATATGAAGCATCTACCCACAAAAATGAACATAACTAGGGCTAGACTGATATAGCACGTGCCGATAATGGCCTTTTATTAAAAATCAGATATCAGCCAATCAGTGCCGTCCACCTCTGATATGATAGATATGATGCAGTTGGTTTGATTACATATTGTGTAATTGATCAATACTAATTGCATGACGACCAGTGTAGTAGTGAGCCCTTAACCTGAAACATTTTGTTCACATTCCACACAAGTATGCATTAATATGATTTATTGTAGTAGTAGTAGTAGTAGTTGTTGTTATAGTCTTGGCTTTCATTGGAGATGTTTAGTTTAAATGTGAAATGACTGTAAATAACACATTTAACAAATAGCATTTGCAGATTTTTTAGAGCAACACACACTTGAATAGTAGTAGTAATGGTTTCAGTGGAGAGTTTTGGTGTCCCATGATGGTCTAAATGGTGTTTCAGAGGCTGTCCACCCTGACAAGAATACACTTCTGGGGGAAAACACTGAATCCTGTTTTTTGGGGGGGGTTGGCAGGAAATGGTCAAAGTTAAAGATGCTGAACATCGGTGCATGATATCAGCAGCTTCAATTCAAAATTATCGGTATCAGCCTTCAAAAACACTCAAAAACAGTTCCAGTTGTTCCTGGGAGTACAGCGGTATAACATTTGCTTCCTTTTGCTGCAGTTCTTTTCACACTGCCATAAGCCTCCAGGGAGTGTGGGACTAGAAACAGGTTGTTTCTGGACGCTGTCCATGCCTCCATCACTGCACAGCTGTGCAAACCAGCAGCAGCCCCACATCTGGCAGCATCGGCCGGCCGCCGCTGCGATGTCACCCAGGCTGAGGTCACCAGACTGCTGTCACCAGTGGTCTCCCACCGCCCACCTGTCAATCACAGCCCAGGTGCAGAGGGGAACAACATTTGTGTGTGACATACAATGATGTAGTGGTACTGTAAATAAAAAGGAGGGGTAAACTATGGCCCCCAGGCAGTGATCATGAACAAAAGTCAATTAATTCTCCCCTTAAAAGACCCTATAATCAGTCATTTTACTTTCACACAAGTATGTTTTGACCTAAATATTGCACTTTGATATAAATTGTAGACTTTCTATAAGCATAACATCAGTAAGTGGCCAATGTATGTGTGATGAGTGAGGGAGGGCAGCAGTGATGTAATGGTGAATAAAAAGGTCATTGATCACCATAAGGCAAAGCAAAAATAAAAAAGCATCCTCACATAATTTGTACATCACTTTTAAACTACTTAAAGTGTATTTTGCAAATACAAATGTGGGGAAAGTGGGTTTAGGTGGGTTCACCCTCCACTACACTCCTGAAAGTGTGTATGGGTGTGTATGTAAGTGTGTGCCTTAGCCATGTGTGATTGTGTGTATGTCTGTGTGTGTGTCAGAGTGAGAGAGAATGAGCAAAGAGACAGGGAGACATGGACAGTACGGGCCAGACCCACTGCATTAGTTAGTAACCACACAGCATGTTGGCCAACACTAACATCTGAGACGCCTGGGTGAGTTTAATGCTCAGTTAAACTCACCAGCATCCAACCACCACACCCAAGCATAAGCAGCCCAAAATCCCCTTTCTCTCTCTCTCTCGGCTTGCTCGTTCCAGGTAATGCAACGCTAACCAGACACACATGGACGGCGGGGCACACAAGAATGCATGTTTTTGGCACATTATCGCTTAGCGCTAACAACATCATCCCCGTTGATGCTCGCATGCCTGCCTCGTCCAAATATAGATGCAATGCTCACACGCCGCATCTGCACGCTTTTCTTTTTCGTAAAGCAAATTACGTCATAATATCGCTTCCAATATGAGGGGAGAGACAGCCCTGGGCTAGAGCAGATGTTCTCCATTAGCGCCTGCGCTAGCTAGCGCTCGCAGAGGGCGGGATGCATACCGCAGACCGCAATGTATGTGTATGCAGGGAAGATAACAGATGGGGATGTAAGCATTCCCTCCCAAATGACGATGCATTTGGGTGTATGCACTGCACACACAAGGTGCAATGCTTTACAGTGTGCTACATTGGATATATGTTGCACGTGCAGCAAAAGTTATGCAGCTGATTTGCACGGTTACACACACTAGTACGGTATATGTGCATGCATTTGCACGGTTACATGCACAAGTACGGTATTTGTGCATGCTTTCATACCCATAAGGGATTTCCTCATGTAACTCAACAGATAATACATTTATAGTTGAGCTACATGATATCTCATCTGATGATAACCATAGTGTGATCAGCGTGGTGGAAAGTGAACACAGTGAGCTCCATTGTCCTCTGAGAGCCCTGTAGCTTCAGGGTCGTTATTACTGTCTATGGTGATTCCAATGAAAGAATGATTTTAGATATTACAGATGCTGTTACATGTCCATACGCACAGAAGGGGTATTCTGCTGGAAAGAGCTTGCCTTATGGGGGCAAAATGCTGACGCTAGAAACTACTCTCCCATCCTTGGGACATTTGTCTCAGTGTGAGAGAATTCTCAACACTTATTGACCAGAATTGGTGGTGACAATCAAGTCAAACAGAAGAGGAATGTTAATCTCATGAGAGAAATACTACAATGACCAATCAGATAATCGGATTAATAGGGGGCGGGGAAGTGCTGCCCCGCATTAGCCCCTCAGTCTGAGCATGAACAAGCGCACAACTGTTTGGAGACGTTATCATCAAAATCATATGCCTCCTCTATTCCTACTCTGGCTTGTTGTCATGTGACTTAAGCCCATGCAAAGCGTTAACAAAGCTTCGATATGGCCAAGGCAGGAATCCGAAACCTTCAAAATAGTGTTTGAGTTCCACATATTTTGCAGAAATACAAATAATGCGTTCGAATGTGCCCTGCAGCTACGATACGCATGTGTTGAAGCTGGGCTCCTGCGCGCTTTAAACACTAACGTCTTCCAAATGTGCTGTAATGTACTGCAAGATGACATCATGAATGCATAAACCATTTTGCATTGGAGCCTCCTCCTCTGGAAAGTCCCTCCGTCTCTGGTGATATGTGAAAGCAATGATCAGAACACTACATAACACTCGCCTCTGACCTTCGCTACCTCTAGAGAGGCTGACCAAGCGCACAGGCATGTTCCCACCGACCTCTGGATCTGTGTGTGTATATATGTGCACACGCTTGCGTTTCAGCTGTGTGTTTTTGTCTGCACATGGGCGTGTGTACATATGTGTAGACATGCGTGTTTATGTGTGTGTGTGCATATGTGTGTGTGTGTTCCCACCGAGCGGTCCCAGAGTTTGCAACAGGTGCAGCTGATTAACTAATCCCCCTCTCTCTGAGAGGAATTTTGCAAGAGGAAAAACTCCACTCCACTCCTCTCCCAGCGGGAACATTTGCTTTTCGTCCATTTGGCCTCGGTCCAGATGGAGTAGAGAGATCTCAGCTGGTCTCTGGATTGATGCTCCTCGTCCGTCAGCTCCAGGCTCACAGCTCGAGTACTTCAATAAACCCTAGTATTACAGCAAGGTGGTTTTCATGCTGCTTTCACTAAATCTTGAAATTGGTCAAAAGATTTTAGCTGATAACAATTGCATTATTTTTTGATTGAAGCCACTGATAGCTTTGTGCTGATATTTGATATCTTTAAATTTGACCATTTTCATGGCAAAAAAATAAAAGTACTGGGACAACAAAACTCTCCATTCAAATCCAGGGTAATACCTATACTACTATTTCTAATACTATTGCTACTACTACTCCTACTACCCCTACTGCTACTACTGCTAATAATAATAATAATAATAACAACAACAACAACAACATATTCATATTCACAATTCAACAATGCATTTGGAATCAATCAAACTGCATCATATCCATCATATCTGATGTGGATGATACTGACTGGACCACATCTGATTTTTGCTAACAGTAACAATATCGGCCCGATATATCGGCAAGCTGATATATCGGCTTAACCCTAGTCCAAATTTTGATATTGGTCATGGCTTGTACATAAGTTTATCAGCACCATCATTATTTGCATGGTATATCATTTTCATATTAATCCAATGCATTGGATGCATTGGACTGCAGCTTTAATGTCTAGATTGGAAAAATCCACTTCATCACAATCACAAGGAGCTTTCCATACTGGTGGACTAATATCACTCCTGAAGTCGCCACATGAACATCTAAGGAATGTCAACATGTTTTAAAGCTGCAAGGTAATTTCGCACGTTAGCCCAAGTAACCTGAAATTTGAGTTTGAGAACTTAATTACAATGAAATCCTGTAACGTGACGTCAGTAAACTACATGTCTTCTTCTTAGCGACTGGTGGAGGTAGAGGTGGTCGAAAGGTTTGTCACTTCCTGTCGAGAAGAGTTCCCACCTGGGACCATACCCAATACCTAAATAATATGAACAACAATTTGGGGAAATCGGGGGGGCTCCATTGCATCTCAATTGCACCATTGCATGGTGGAGATGGGACTCTTCTCTGTTGCAGCCCCACTTTGTGATTTAGGCTGATAAGACGAGTGTATTTTTACGTAAAAACTTTCTAAATGCAGCTTTAAAGCTTGTGTGTCACATTAGTCAGATAGATATACTGTACATCAGTGATGGGTGGCTATTTCAATGCTTTGTGGCTCTCATCACTCACAACTCAGTGTGTGGAAAGCAGTGCTGCAAAACAAACTTAATGTGCCCTATAACTTGCCCAAATGCTGCAGCATGCGTTCTAAGATAAAGTCTGATATGAACAACCATTCATTCCAACATGAACGCTCTGAATGCCTGGTTGACTAGGGTTGTCATAGGGTCTGGAAGAGTGCAGAGTCTCTCAATCCATCAGTGCTCAGGCTTTTAAACACCTTTATCTCTGGAGTTTCTCAGGACCACTTCTGGTTGGAGTAGGGGAGGAATGAAAGCTTTTAGCAAAGTAATGTTCGGGGTCAATACTTATGGTTAGTCAGTAATGAGAGGAAATTGCTTTAGATGCAATGACATGTAGCCATCATCCTCTTGTGTTTTGCACTGTAACACCCCACAAATCAGAGTACAGAGGCCTCACCCACATATTGAATCGTGAATGTGGAAATTCCTGCGAGATATTAAACTAAATAAGATTTAAAAAATCACAAAAGGCTAAGGTGATATGAAGTAATATTAATGGCTCTGATGAGACGCTTGGTTGTGGGAATGACCAGGCGAATGGGAGGAGGACTGTTTCCTCTTCCCCCTCCTCTACCCTCTTCTGTTCCTTCCTCTTCTCCTCCTTCCACCTTTCTCCTCCCCTGCCATAATATTGCTTCCCCTAATTCTCTCCTTCTCTTCCACCATCACCTCCCCTTGTCCCTCCTCCTACTCCTCCCCTTACATATTCTAGTACAGCTGGAGGTGACATTACGACCTGACACCATCTGTGCCGCAAAAAACACTCATCTCCTGCGAATAGAAATGGTAATGTAAAGATGTTGCTTTGATTAAAACACTGGCAGCAGAATGACGGCTCTACATTTTTTTGCATTGCATTTAGCTGTAGCAGTGTGAACAGGGATGGTTGAAGTCATTTTGTTGGCAGGAGTTACAGTGTTGATGTGTGTAATGAGGCTCTACACTGATCAGCTAACTTTCCCATCACAGAAAGCTGTACCCTGTGGCTTCATCGTTTTATTGGCCAAAAATACATCAGCTGCATCCGTTTGCCCCAATCAGTATCAGTTGTTATTTTTTAAAGATGCTATAAGTAAGTTTTTTAAACTTCAACATATTATTGTCAAATTAATTGCGATACCTTGATATAATGGCTGTAAACAACCAGGGTCAAGTAACATCTATCTCACGCCAGGGATATTGTTAGTACTAGTGTTTCTCAAAATTAAGACCACATTTCCCATAAGCCTCTTTGGTTCTTGTCATAAAGAGGGTGCTTGTCAACAGTTTTTCTCTTTGTCTTTACTGAAGAGGGTCAACATGTTGGAAGTGAGTTTTACATTTTCTTTTCTCTCCTTCCACTCTGAAAGCCTTAGCTCCGTTAGTGCTGGAAGAACAGTGCCCTCTTCCTGTTTTGTGCCGTAAAGCAATCCAGCAGATTTCCCGCCAAATCCGGTGTAGAGGCTGCCAGTGTTGTAGTGATGGCCTTGTTTGTTTACAGTAATCATACTAATATCTCAAAATGAATGTGGTAATGGTTTATTGATGTAAAATGTGATGTAAAATACTACATGTAGCACCTTTAAAAACTTTTGACGAGATGAAAGCTGACACAGCCAAACAATCATTGTAAAGTCATAGTCATAGTTAGAGAAGCATCTTTAATCTTCAAAATGAATAGAAACTGTTGAGAGTGTTGCTTCATGGTTGTCATCACAAATGCGGTGTGTGTTGCTTCAAAGTTGTCTTCAAGTCCTCCAACTGATGTCATTTGGCTGAACACGAGAATGCTTGCTGGCTTTACGATGGCCAGTTGTGAATGAGCAGGACACTGAATACTGGAGCCAGGTTGCTGAGGACAGAGGGTGGGAAGTGAATGATGAGAAGGTAACTATCATATTTAGACCATGTGACACCAAAACGGCATTGAAACGCAGGATGATACTGTTGCTAGTACCACTGCTTGATCTGCTCGTCCTTTGAGTTTGCAGTTTTATTATCCTGGTTTTTC
>OOFE01019334.1:4722-26886 GCA_900323365.1 Monocentris japonica | reverse complement strand
CACACACACACACACACACACACAGGTAGACACACCTGCTGCCTCTCAGAATTTGCTGGTGGAAGTATTTTCGATAGTTCAGCACACAAACTTTCACCCCTTCTGTTCAGCTATTTTAAAAACTCATTTAATGATCTTCTTTTGTTTTTGCCGTAACCAGACAGCTTAAGCTTCACCATTTTGTTTACCTCAGTGAACTTGAGACCTATTGTTTGATAGCAAAACAACCAAATCAAAACAACCTTATCAATTGGGGGTGGGGGGGGGGCAGTGATCGGTACCACTTGTAATCCCCAGCAAGTCTACCCACCCACCCGCTCACACACACACATACCAATGATGACATGCACGCAGACACACACACTTGCACAAACACACACATAAATACTGACCCTCAGTGTGTGTAGGTGTTAACACACTGTGACTCTGCATCCCCGTTGCAGAGAAGTACTTCCTCAGTTGGATGACTCAGTGGGAAAATGTTTTCATAATGAGGGGATTACTGTGCAGTGGCAAAGTGAATTACCTGGTGAGCCCTCCATACTGGCTGCTGGTGCAGAACAGAACAGTGGACACAGAGAGATATGAATTAAGTCAACAAACCTCAAGTGCCGAAAAGTTTTACAGTGCATGTACAGTATACACCTCCTACACACTTTGCATTGGGGTCAGGTTCGAAGTACACAAGTTCATGTGTCAGGATAACAGAAAATGTTACTCTGCTCCGTCTGAATTCTCCTTTACTTCTTTTACTTCTTCTGCTGTAGCTGAAAGCAGCTCCATTCAGCTCAGTAAATGTGTACATGTAATGCATATTGCTGGTGCTCCTCCAGCGGTTTGCAGTCAGCGCTGGTTTGAGAGAATTTACTTTCTGATACCATTTCCCTGTTGATTCAATAGCACTTAGTTGATCCCCTATAGGCCCCTAGGGGACCATGGAAAATTCCTTTCTAGTGGAAAGCTACACATTTTCATTAAGGCTACCCTCCGCACAAGACAACATGCATGTGAAACGGGTACGGTGCTAATCCTTGCCCCCTTTGCTCTGCCCATTGCAGGTACAGGCGCAGATGGCTCCGGTGTTAGTGCCAGTGCCTGGGCTGCCGCTGCCAAGGTCGGCATGAAGCAAGCAGCTGCCCCTCAAGAGAAACCCAAGCCTTGTAGCCCTGCCATTACCACAGCCAAAGGTAAGTTTAGACCTTGGCATCTTCGGTGAAAGTGTGTGTGTGAGGGGTGCGGGGAGGTATTATGTTTCATGGTGGGTCACATGAAGAATTCATCATGATCATCACCGGTTGGGTGCATTTATCCTGCAACTCTTAACTAAGCCGAAGGTTATTGCATGCCCCCTTGCAGCCTACTGTATACCAAAGTACTTGGTGTTACATGTAGTATTTTTTAATGGTTGAGATAACTGGTGGCCTCTCATGCCAGTGGTATTATTAGTGCTAGTGTTTCTCAATATTAAGACCACATTTGATATAAACTCCTTTGCTTCCTGTTGCAAAGAGGATCTTCACTTTTCTTTACTGAAGGGGATAAACATGTTGGAAGTGATTTTCCACTTGCCTTTCATTCATCCCTCCATCTGCCATTGTGAAGAAGTCTGAACACTTTAGCTCTGTTTGCAAGGGAAGAACAGCACCATCTTCCCACTGAAAAGCAATTCAGCCGATTTCCCACATAAAAACAATGTAGAATGTAAAATGTGTGCCGTTAGAGGCTGCCAGAATTCTCTGCGATGGTTGTATTTGTTTAATGTCTCAAAATGAATGTGGTAATGATTTATTGATATTAAAATGCTACACATACCTCCTTTAAAAAAATAAAAGACAATATACTTCATAATACATTGTACCCATGGGGTATAGTTAGGAATTATGGGCCCTATGCATATGGATGTGACTCTGGGCCCCCCTCCACTTCCCTCTCATCTCCACACGACCATTGTCCCATCTATGACGACCATGTTCACCCATCCACAACTCAAACACACCTGTACACATTCATTTAATGATCAATTATCAAACACATCTCTAATTGAAATGATGGCTTTTAGGTGTTACACTGATAGCACTAATCATCTGTTATTACTGTACTTAATCAGTAGTCACAGTAGGGAGAATTATTGTGCTTTATTCTGCACAGGAAAAACCGAGCCAAATTTTACTTTCGCTTGTTCCATTTTGTCTCAGGTAACACAACAGTTGTGTCATATTTTTGAGAACATTTTTTGTAGTTTTGTAAATTTTTACCAAACGCTGTTTCAAAACCAAATTAGTCCAAAATAAAAGTATAAATATACACTTAAGGGCCACAAAAGGCATTTTATTACAGACACTTTAGGGACCCTGTCACAGCTTGGGGCCCTCGGTAGTCAGTACTCCCATTTTAAGGCTGTTGGTCCCCAGCTGCTTAAGTGCATAAGTGGAATTGCTCATTGGATAGACTTTGGTTTTACTGAGCTGTTTTCACACATTTGTGAATGTGTCTCACTGAATGAATGTGATGCAGGGTGCTGCTGAAAACAATGTACACTCGCACTTAGTCAACCTTCCCTGGGTGAATGTTAAGTACAGGTTAAAAAAAAAAAAAAATTCATGGGCAATTTGAACTTGGATGAAAATAGATTAAACTACATAGAATGCGATGATCAACTTTGATCAACGTTGACTTCTTTATTCCTGTTATCGTTGAAAAATGTGGAGTCAACTTACCTACAGTACAATTGACTTCATAAAGTTAGGAGTTGATTCATCACCCATGTTGTAGTTGTTACTCATCAAGTTTGGTTTGACATTGCTTGTGATGTGATTTACATGTATTGTATCCAGTCTGTCAAATCCTGATGTCAAATTTGCCTGGAAAATCTGCCCATGTATCGTCACCTCAACCTACTGAACCAATCGGGGGAGTTGTTTCCCTAATGGGTTTTCAGTAGTGGCTCTTGTTGTAGTAATGTAGGTTTGGTCTTCAAGCATTTTGAAATTAAGTACATCTGAAAAATAAGTGCTTCCTCTCTCTTTAGACAAAGATGTGTTGATCAGTGAAATCACTAGTGTTTGGTTAGAGTGAAAAACTGCATACTCTTGGCCCTTAATGGCACATTGGACACCGTTGCGCTGTGTATTATCAAAATAAAAGTCCCCACATGTAATTCTTTATGATGTGCCTATTGAAAATGATTTTGTGGGGAAATAGGTTTATCATATTCAATCAGTTAGATTTTATCCCAATTTTGTACAACATTGTGTTTAAAAAGCAAATATCAAATAAATGCCACCATGTCTTTCAAAAAACTTTCATGTCCAGTCACAGACAGGCCTCAGGATGCTAAGGCGTTTCTTTGCAAGGCGACTCCAGTCCATCAGGGAGCCAAACCACAGAGGACTGCTTGGTGTCATGGCCCCCGGCCCCAGAACCTGTACTGCTATGTTAGGCCTGGTTACACCTGCCCCCCTCAGGTGAATATATTGTTCAGATTTAAATTGATTGACACAATATACACTCCAATCAGTCAGGTGCATTTTCACATTGCTGTTTTCTATGATCAGAGCATTTAGAACAGTTTAACCGTTTTGCTAAATTCTCATTAGTATTTTGCTGACATCTACTCAATCAAACCTGAAAGCCAGTTAACTTCCTGGCATTTCATTTGTGCTGATGTTGGAGAAAAAAAGAGCCAACTAAACCTCTTTTAATTCAGTATAATGAAACTTTCCACCGATCAGCAGGGTCGCGTTACACCAGGTAGACATAAATAAGTCAGATGTAGGTGCTAAGTTGGTCTGAGCTACAGAACATTTAATGCTGTGAGTGAACTGGCCGACAGACCACCGCAGGCAATTTACATTCATGATGACGTTTTCTATTGCAACGATGGCTCTGTTCCTAGGCCAAATGTACATGTGTGCCATAGGTCTCAAGCTAATTGGTGTATGCAGCTTCTTGGATAATGGATAATGGGTATGGTGGCGGGAATCAAACATTGAGTGCCAATAAAACTCATAGCTTGGCAAGCTGTCAATCTGCTGATAATGTTCATATCTTCAAATGTATTTTCAAAAGCACCATTGGCATAAAATCCATGTGATAGGGGCATATGAGAGCTACAGTGCTCTGAACGGTGCACAGTTCCTCTCTTGCATAATTCCTCTACATGCTCTAATTGGGGTGTTAGTAGCTCAACCCCTGCTGAAATGAAATGGCCCCTTGACCTCACTGAAAATGGAGCACGTATTCAAGCGCCTAACCTGAAGGTCTGCTACTGAAGCTTGCCCACCCTGTATTTTGCTAGCAGTTCTTATTTGTTGGTACTTTTTTTATTTTTTTTTTAAACTTACCATAAAAAAAACACCCAGACATGAGCAATTTCCTCAGAGGACAGACGGACGGATGTTCACTGGAGCAAAGCTTGTGTCGGCGGTTTGGAAGAGCAAACCTTACCACCAACCAACCCTTCTCCCCGTGTCTGGTTTCCCACAGTCACGTCTATGAACACATACCTAGCATATTATCGCTGTTGGGTAAAAACCTCGTATCTCCAAACTAAGCTAAGAAAAACAGCCTGGCTTTATAGTTGTGGCGTGACCACCATGCATTTTTGAGTTTATCTAATAGGTTGTGACAGGATTTGTGAAAACCCAAGGATGGTAGAATGTACTCAACCCATGGATAACCATGTAATACTTCAACTGAAGTGAAAACATGAAAATAACCAAAATTGGCGACACAAGGTTTTCACTTGACAACAGCGATATGTTTTTATTAGAGAGAGACCCAGAGATAGCACTGGACAAGCAAATATGGCAAATAAATGAACAGAACAGCTTTTATTGTTTTGCATTGTCTTGGCTCGGTGGGGAGTTCAAGGCTTGTTGGAATATTTTCTTCCCATACCTTCACCCAATCCCTCTCTCTTTCAGGCCCTACCTAATATTCCCTTTTCATCTATTTAACTCAAGGTTTTTCTTCTCATGCGTGGTCATGACAGCAAGGCTTACTGCACTCTGGGAGGTTTGCCCCTCTGACCTCAGCATTTCTAATCCAGCAGGATAACTGCTGAAGTCAGAATGTAAATTGCTGCTGGAGAATGTGGCAAGATCGGGATCTCCTGATGCCAGTTCAGACATGACATGCAAGGAGGCAAGAGTGAGAATGAGACAGAGAGAGAGAGAGATATTGTAAAATGTGTGATGGTGATGGAGAGAGACATTATAAAAGTTTTATTTTTGGCAGCAGAACAGCTGATGCAGAGACGCGAGTAAATGTTTATAGAGAGTGTGAAAAAGTTATAAGAATTATCCCAGACACTGCTCTGTCTCTCTCTCTCTCTCTCTCTCTCTCTCACACACACACATGCACACAGACACACCGAGGCAAACGCACACATATTTACCTGTTCTTGTTCTTGTTTCTCAGTGCTGGCCATAACCTAAATATTCTGCCATTAAAGTTTTACAAGAAAGAGAGAAAAGGGAGAGAGGCTGGGGAAAAAAAGAGTCGGATAAGGGTAAAGAGCTTTTTATCCGGCGTAGCAGCACAGAGTAAGACAGAATTCCTGTGCTGAGGATGGGTGATAGTAGTTATTGGGTTTCCCTTTGAAAACACCAGTGCCGCTGAGGTACAACCAAAGTCCCAGATATGCCTTCCCATTTTTTTTTTAGCATTGATGTAAAACCTCTTCACTGTCTCAGTTATCAACTCCAAAGATATTAGATTTTGCCTGTAAGAAGGCGCAATTAAGTGAAGCTCCTTTTATTGTGTTGGGGAGCTGGCGTACCTTGGCTAGCAGTCTGATGCCACAGCATCCAAGCTAAAAACAGAGCAGCAAATGGACAATTATAAATGTTTCACTCCTGGCAGACAGAGAAAGAGAACTGAGCGGCCAAATAGTTTGGTTTAGCAGCGTGATCGATGGGCCGTTAAGAATGTGGGATTGTCGGAAACAAAGCATTTTTGTAGGGATGTGAGGGAAGGGGGTTTGCATGTGTGTGTGTGTGCGTGTGTGTGTGCGTGTTATTGAGCTTGCGTAAGTGTGTGAGTGGCAGAGACACGGTGGGCCAAAGTTTTCTTCTCTCCATTCCAGCTAATAAGCCTTTTTTTCTGGGCTGTTGCTAGGCTGCACAGATCTGTTATTCTTTCGCAGTTGGCCTTTTTGCTCTTCAAGTCTGCGTGCGTGTGTGTGTGTGTGTGTGTGTGTCAGAGTTAGGTAGAGCGAGACAGTGAGAAGTAGAGAGAGAGACAAGGGAGACAAGGCAAGTGTGAAACTAATATTATGAAAACTTGAAAGACCCAGACGTTATAGCAATGCTATCTGCCAGCTTCGACATTAAAAACATGTTGCCTTGCCTTTTTGCCTTTGGCCCCTGATGTGTTGATCAGCAGAGAGATCCCCTGACTCACACGGTTGTTGTGGTGTGTACGTGTGTGCCTTTTTGTGCATGCAGGTATATTTCAGCTGGAAGTAATTGCGTGTCTGTGTGTTGGCATGTAGGTGAAGCATGTCCATTTGAGCAGATGCGTGTGTTCTGCCTGTGTGTATTCAGTCGGCTGAAGCCATCTAAAAAGTGAGGAGATTGAAAAATCTTGTAACTAGGCAACAAAAAGAGGTTCTGTGTGTCGTGATATCTGCACTCCAGGAAAATACTTCAAAGCCCCTCAGGATTATTGGACGGTTCTCCTCCCCCTGACTTTTTTTCATGGGGGCAGAAAGGGAACCACCACAGAAGAGGCCTAATGATCTCTCAGACAAATCCATAGATTAGTTTTGAGGTGGGCATGGGCGCTGCAGAGTTGGTTTTGTATCTGATCAATGTGTTTGTTCATAATCAGGAAATCTGCTCTGTGCCTCCGTCTTCTACAGCCCCCACGTTAACGCTTCAGTCCCTGGAAGCTGATAAAACATGTTATTACACTTGAATATAGTTGGAGTCCTGTTTTGAGCTCCCGCGTTTTCTTTATAGTCCAAGAAAACATATGAAGCATCTGGTCCTCAGTTCCGATTGGCTACATCATGTTCAAAGCTGTTGTGAAAGACTTGATAAACACTCCAAGGACCTCATAACAGTTAAAGGTGTGATGTGTGATCTTTTTTCTCTCCCCGAACACAAAATGACGATAATATATCTGCTGGTGTTTGATAGGGTTATCGATCAATACCGGCGACTCAACAATTACTTAACCAAGTGCTGAGATTTCGGGCTTTCAAAACTCAATTTGGGGCCTGTACTCAAGATTTATTAAACTTTGCCTTCCCTTCTTACTACAATAGTGCGTTATTGCCGTTTTATAAAAGCAGTAATCCAGTCGAGACTGTGCTTTACAGTGATTTGAGAAAAGCTAAGAGGCATTGTTTGGCACGACATGAAACAGTGCTTGCTTAAAGTTACTTTGCCTTTTGCACTATGCGGTTTAAAGCAAATGGCCTTTGAGGTTTCTTTGTTGGCCAAAACCACTCAAACCTCTCAGTTGTTTTTCACTGCCATTTGAAGTAATCGTTAGCAATTCCAGTTAGCACTTAGTGGTTCCGTGGGTCACTGTTACAGTATGTTCACTGTTTTCTTCCTGGTAACCTGTGGTTTTGCTCCAGATGTCCTGGAACATTTCAAGCCATTAACACCTGATTGTTGGCACCTGCTAGGAAGACTTTAAAACCCGTCAACACCCATTCATTCACTCTCTTTGCAGTGAACTTGATTTTGTTTGTGACTCCTTTACTTTGCCTCCCTTGAGCCGGGGTTGAAACAGTCACATATATAGAAGCATAGAAGTGACGGGCATCTGTTCTGTTCCACTCATTAACCAAATGGTCACTAGAAACCCAGAAGTGGTTCTTTGTTGTCCTGCATTGGTTCTGTATAGAAAGTAATGCTTCCTCTCGGTTCTGTAATGTAATGTATCCTCTCACGATACTGACATTGCATTTAATGGTGCCATGGTGATCTAAGCATCCCTCCCCAATAACAGCTTATCTTCTTCTGGGCCTCAGCTCAAACTCCAACCAAATCTAAAGTATGCAGGTTTCCACTGCCTCCCAAAAAAGACTGGATGAATATTTCACAGTGAATAGAAAGCAGTATTTGTTCCTAACCTGGTGCTATAAAGAACCATATTATGGTTCTATATATATCTATACATTATGGTTCTTGTAAGTCCCATATAGTGTTAATGGCATGTCAATGATCCACTTTATGGGACTTTTTAGAACCTTCAACACTATTGTTCATATACTGAGGCGTGTTTCTTTTTCAATATGAAAAACCCTCCACTGGTTATTTTCTGAAAATATTGCTGTATTTGTTTTTTTCCCCCCTAACCCTGGCTCCATTGTATTTCTGAAATATTAGACACACAAAGTTCATTGAACCCATCTCTTTACTTATTCATTCAGTTTGCCAAAGCAAAGCTGCCCAAACTGGCTGGACTGTTTTTCTGTGAAGGAATACCTGAGACCTACTCCTCACTGGCACTTTTTTGGCTTTTAAACTAGTTAAACATTGATTCCTTCTCACCCCCCTTCCATCTTCAAGCATATTACATAGCTGTCTTTTTCTCTTGCTCGCTCTCTCTTTCCCTCGCTCTCTCCCTCCTTCAGTCACTTGTTTATATTCTTTTAATGACTTCTCATCTCCTCTACTTTCTTTCCCCAGCACTTTGGAGCCCAGGCACATCGCGCCAACTGTCCTCCAGGATATAACCCTCTCTGCTTTCCTTTCCAACAGGTGAGGCCTACAGCAATCTGAGTCACTCATGTCCCTGAAGTTTTATGGCAATTATAATCTGAGTTGCCGACCTTATGTCCAATTGTAATTTGTGTGGGAGTCTGTGTGTGCACTGTGCAGCTGCGTCTCGACTCTCCCTCGATTCTTATTTTATTTCATGAAACTGTCAGCTTGTATTACACACAAAAATGCCGCCATTGTGAGATAAATCTTCCTCACCAGAGATTAGACAATGTTCTGCGAGAATGATGCTAAATATAAGTCACACAAGATTGGAATATGGGGCACACATGTGAATCAGAAGTGAGAATGGTGTGTGTGTGTGTGTGTGTGTGTCTGTGTGTGTTTGTGCATGTGTGCTTGTGTTTATTGGTGTCCATGTGCATGTGTACGTACACGCGTGTATGTGCATGTGTGTGCATTTGTGTGTAAAAGCTTGCCGTATGATATTTAATTGAATATGGGGGAAAAAAGAAGGTTTTATTTGTCCGGGTGTCACTTCTGATGGATGCCCCTCATAAGACAACCGCAATCAGGGATCATTCTTCATCTTTCCGCCCACTCCTTACCCTTCCTCTCCATCATTTTTTATTCCCTTACCCCCACACGTCCTCTTATTTTCTCCCTCTACATTGACAATGTCGGCAAGGGTTTGCAGTGTCACGGTGAATTTCATACACCCACATGTTGTGTCTATTCTGCCCTAATTGAGGAGGAAGCCGGACATCTTCAAAGATGAGTCCTTTGAATGTCTCTCACAAGGCGATGCAGAGTGGCTGACTGGCTGAACGGACTACTTTTCATTTTGGCCCCACCATCATACACCGTATGCATGACTTCCCACTATCTAGGCTATACTCTCTGCGTGGAGAGGGACAGTGAAGGGGTTCTTTAGATGAGTTCATATTTGAGTTTGTGGCTGTTGTCCAGCACTGTCCCACGGTCAGCTTATCATCAGGCTATAGGACAAAGACTGCCCTCATGTTGCGTCTTTATTGATGCGTCTCTGTCATGGCAAATATAGCTGTTTAGTCAGAGCAGTAAAAAATGCACCACTTTTATTGCAATTAATCTGTCCCAGTGCAAATATTGTCTGCATATCTTTGAATCAGCTTATCAGCTGAGTGTGTGTGTGTGTGTGCAGCCTGCGGCTTCAAGACAATGACATGCTGACTGTTCTGTGAATAGGACTCTAGCCACTGTGCCATGACTGAGCCATGGTCATTTATATTCCAAATGTTGTCATCAAACGGTGTGTTCAAAAGACTAAATAGTCTTAACAATATATACACAATAGTTTCTGGTTGTGTATGTATGTGTGTATTTGTACATGTTTTCTGTATGACTCTGCATGTGATTTCTTATACAGTCATGCTTGAAAGTTTGTGAGCTCTAATGGGGGTGGTCACTATTTTATATATTATTAAACAATAACCTCATAAAATCTTTATCTAAACCTCAAATTTTAATGAAGATATCTCAAATAAAGAACATGCACATATAGATATTGATATTCTATCATTATTTATTTAACAAAACTGGTTTATTTAACAAAAACTCAGATATCCCTGAGTGTAAAAATAACTTGCAGCTCCTCCTTTAGTAGTGATGACTTGGAGTAAACATCTCCTACAGCCACTGATCAGTCTCTTCATCTTCCTGAAGGGATTTTCTCCCACTCCTCCTTACAGAACTCAACTCAGTGAGGTTTGAGGTCTCACATGAAGAGACGCTTCAGGTCCTTCTTCCTGACTCATTCTTTGGTAGAGTTGCTTGAATGCTTATGATCATCGTGTTGTCGAACAGCCACTTTCAGCTCAGCTTCAGCTCTCAGACTGATGGCCTGACGTTCTGCTCTGGTTTCCCTCAGAATTCATGGTTCCCTTAATGATGGTGAGTTGTCCAGGTCTAGAGCAAGAAAACATAACACTCCCACCACTATGCTTGAATGTAGGGAGAAGGTTATTTTGGTCATGGGCAGTTTTGATTGCGACTACACAGTTCAGTTTTGGACTCATCTGTCCAGAGAACAGACTTTCAGAAATCATCAGATTTGTCCAAGTTGTCTCTAGCAAAGCTACCCCTCCATGAAGGCCATTTCTATTTAGTGTTCTCCTTATTCTTGATGTTTACACAATGTCATCAGATGCAGCAGTGGAGGCTTGCAGATCTCATTTTGGAGCAACAGGATTTAAGTTAATCGAGGTTTAAAGTTAAAACTAAACTGAGATTTAAAAGAAGGTTTAAAATGAATCTTGATTGGTGCCATCCACCCCAAGAACTTCTAAACTGGCCTGGCTCACCTTGTGCGGTGAACAGCAGTTGCCTGAGGGACCCATTTCTCTCTTAGCTTCAAACTGATAGGACACACCCGACTTCACACTGTCTTCTATTTTCCTCTGCTCTCTTTTTAGTGAGGGAGAAATATGCCTTGTTGTGGCAAAATAAGTAAAGATTTGACAGTGTTGATGAAGCCCACTATTAATATTTAACCAAGCTCTTTAAACTTACATGGCACAATTGCCTCGTTGAAGCAGAAGAGAGGGAGAGAAACAACAGAAAGGTAAATGAGTGGAAAAAGGAGAGGAAAGGAACAGATCCTATTGGAGATGCTTTCATTTCTCCCACTGATTTTGCTTCTAAAGTAATCCGGAGTCTCCTAGGTTCGGATAACAATGCTATACTTATCGCTTTCCCATGAATAAAGCATATGTAGGGGATAGTGTCACATGTGTCTTCTTTGGATCACAGGTTCCCTTTGATGTCAAAAGACGACAGTTGTCTTGACATACTAAATGGGTAAACATGCACCCTGCGGTGCACAGTGGACATAGAGCACAGTAAAACTCAGTGTAGCTTGCAAAAACAACAAAAACAACCCCCCGTCCCTCGCTCAAGTCAGAACGACTTCTGTTCTCCATACAGCTCTTACAGGGATGACCAAACACAGGGAGGATGATGATGGCAGAGAGGGGTTAGAGAATGCGAGAGCAGGGTAAGAGAAGGGAAGGGTTGGGGAGGGAAGACAGCAGGAAAGATAGAGGAGAAGAGGGGAGGGGAAGGAGAGGAGAGTGATGAAGTGGATGGCATGAGAGAGGGAAGTGTAGGTCACTTAAAGGATAATTCCGGTATTTTTAAACCTGGAGAGGGACAAGTCTCTCTCTGAAATCTCACGAGAGGTGAGTTGTTGCAGGAAGAGGACGGTGGAAACGTGAGTCAGAGTTGGAGAGAGGAGTTTGGAGTTTACATAGAGGAACTGCTAGCAAGAATTTATTTCCAAAGTCATAGCTGAATATTTAGCTGATTTCGACAATGAAGATGAGGCATTTGAGTTCGATGGCCGTCCCTATTTATTTGAGCCTGCAAGAACTCACCTCTCGCAAAATTTTGGAGCAAGACTTCTCCTTGAGCGATACTTCTGTTTCTGGTTAAACAAAGGTCTATCTCTGTAGGGATCCTTTCCGTAATGTTGTCAGACACTTGGAATAACAATCTGAGCCTGTCAGTGGCAAAAACAAGCACTTGTAGTGGACGTACTTTGATCGGGTGCAGTTGCCCCAAAGGATTACATTGCAGCCATTGCAGCCTGTTTCACGGCTGCTGGCTGAGGTGATCTACTGGACCAATTCCAAAACTTTTTGTACCTATTAGTCATTTAGACCCCAAAATATGTAAGAATAGGGCCCAGGTTTAAAAATACCAGAATTATCCTTTAATAGATTATTCCAAAAGATCCTCTGTGTTTATCTGATGCTGCTATTTGGTTTGTGATTTATTATCTTGACCAGAGCCACTGCAGTCTGCATTTTAAGACGTAGTGTTCAAGCACCAATTTTCAATATCATTGCTTGCTTAGATCTTTATAATAATTATCAACCTTTATATTTTTCCTCTCATGTCTCCACCCTTGTCCTCCAATGATGATCAGATGGGCCCCCATTTCTACAGAGGAATGGCCCCTGGAATGACCTCTCACCCTGACAGCATGTACGGCGATGGCCCCAAGTGGCCCCATCATAAGCTAAACAGGTACACGAGACTGATCCCAATGGCTAACCGTGTGTTGCCAGCACATTGTGGATTTTTATGTATCGCTTTTTCATTCTGTTGATGGGCAAAGCAAATAATTTGATCCCCTTGATCATAAAACCATTTGTTATGTCAATTGATATAAAAATAATAATATAATAAGCCCTATAGCACAGTTGTAGCTATTTGAAGGTCTTTTCAATGGCATCGAAGAAAAAATCTTTGCCGCTTTCTTCCTCCGTACATCCTAAACTCCTCCATCCTTTTCACAACAACAATTCCTTTGTGCCATTCTATTTTCTCACAATTTCTAATGTAATTTCTCTCTCTCTGCCTCTTCTTGTGTGCCTCTAGTGAGCTTGTGGGGACCGGGGTGACGGCGGCAGATGTTGGTAGCCAGCGCTCCATGCTAAACGGTAAGGGTTACTAGCGCAGTGTTGCACTGACGCAGCCCAGTCTGTGTCACCGATAAAGTAAGGTGAGAGGTGACCGCTGCAGCATTTCATGGTTCAGCACTGCCATTTTTGGAAAGAGATGAGATGAGGAAAGAAAATAAAAAGAGGGAGCCATTAGAACCTTTCTCTTCATTCTTGCCCTCTTCGCACCGTTCTCTCTTTTCCACCACCTTTTTTTTTGTTCTCCTCACCTCGCCTCACCTCCCTTTTCAACCCCCCTGTACCTTTCCTACAATTTCGTACTCTTGTCCTTTACCTCGACAGCACAATTTAGAGCTTTGGTGTTGATGTGTTTAGCCTCAGCTGACCTGTGTCTCTGTGTGTGTGTGTATGTGTGTCTGTGCGTGTATATATGTTTAGTCTCATATAACCCATTGATGTATACAATGGGAGCGCTTCATGATGCATTAGATCTTTATAGCTTTATAGAGTGAAGACCAATATAGAAAGTTGACTTGAGATTAGATTTCTGATTGCCTGCATTTGTTGGAGAGAGCTGATTAGTTTTGGAGAGAGAGACGGAGAAATAAATACAGTGTGGGTTTTTGTCTGTGAGGGAGTGAGAATGAAAATGAGAGGGAGTTTTTTGTTGACTATTAGAGCGACAGCTTAAAAGGCATATCGCTGCCAGTCCAACATTTTCCTGTCATCTAAACAGCATCCAAATATTATCCTTGCCTTGATATTTTTTTACTTGAATTGGATGTGGGTGAAGACACAAAACCACACACACACAACATAGACATCCATATTTATGAGATATCTCATGTCTGTCACACACACACACGAATATACATTGACACCAATCACCTCCTCGCAAACGCATGTACACACAACTAATCGCCCCTCACACACGTGCCTGGCAGAGGCACCAGTGCAACTTGGCATCAGTGACGACAATCAATCAATAACCCAGCGTCTTCTGACTGGGCCCAGATCTTCTTTCCCTTGCCCTCTAGTGTCTTAAATATTTAGTCTTGACATCAAATGCATACATGAATGAATGATCTGAGACACACACACACACACACACACACACACAGAGACAAGACTAAAAGGTTATTAAAAAAGCAGGAGGATGCAGTCAGAAGCAACTCATTTCAGAAACTCGAGACTGGAGCAGAGCCCTTTGTAGTCGCTAGTTGGTTATTGTACAGTCAAGCTCCATTGTGCATTGCTTGTGGATATTGTAAATACAGCGAGTGATCATCTGATTGTTACTTGAGGAAACTGTCTCGCCAGTCTTTGTCACACAGAGCAAAAAAAAGCCAAGCTGAAACATCCTTTTAATGGTGGCGCCATATTGTACTTAAGCTGCTGCAGAGTGATATTTAAGAAGGTGGCTCAAAGCCAGACCTTTTGTATTATGGCACCGCTCTGCACTACATCTCAAGTGTGTTCTGTATAGCACATTACAGTGTTTGTACAGTGAATCATACCTGCAGAAAATAGCAGCAGTATGGAACCAAAGGGTTTTTTCAGTCAAGGAAAAATGTCACTTTACTGGCCCTTCTCACAGATGTTTGTAATCGACGAATCTGAAGCTCCGGACATCTCCAGGAACCTCAGACAGCAAGCTCTTTCATCTGGGTCTGGGAATGACGCAAAGTTTAAATCAGGTAGTGAGGAGTCACCCTCGTAAAACATTGAGTAGTGCATTTTAGGAAGCCGGCCCTTTTAAAGAGACAAGATATATGCCCAAGATATATGTGCTAATCCAATTACATTCCTCCATGCATAATGCCATGGTGAAAGTGTTTGTTTAGGGCATTTCATTGTTAGTGCTGCTCAGAGCTGAGCACTGAACCAGACGTACAAGTCCATAGCAAATGACTCATGAAGCAAACTGAATGGAGCTGGTGCCTATGAAAGACTATGAAAGCCCATGAAAGCATCCTGGTTTGATACAATTCCTGCACAACAGTGTTGCATGCAAAAAGACAAAAGAGACAAAATTGATATGGCTGTGGAGGAGGATGTTTTGCCTTTGTGTCTTGGTGAAACACTATCAGGTTAAAGTGTGATGCCACACATTTCATGTGTGGCACACATTTCAGTACACATTTCATGTGTACTGATCTCTCTTTTTTCATCTCTCTCTCTCTCTTTTTTTTTTCAGGCCAGAGACGACCTGTCTAAACATAGTCATCTGTGACGGCAACCATTTGGATGGATTGTTGTAGTCATTTTGTGTATCTGGTGAAGACATCGCTTAATGTTATGGGGATCTATTACCTTTGTTAGTGACCCAATAAATATCTGTTTCATACAACTTTAATTAACTTTTATTGGTGTCCTACTGTTCTTTTGGGGCTAACCCACGTTGAGATACATCACGTGAACGAGAGGCGAGGGACACTCATTCGCGAGCATCTGTATGCTTTGCACGCACAAGTTAGGCCCTCAATGCAAAATGCAAACTGTATGCAGTTTCCAAATGAATTGAGTGGTGCGTAGTAATAACAAAATCCCGTCGTGCTGTGGTGGTAGTGAAATGGTGATTATTCAACAGTGCAGTGTCATTTTTGCCAGCGGACCTTCTCATACATAATGCATCCAAATCATTGCATTTTTCCTCCATTCTAGGCTACAATACATATTTCATCAAGTCAGTGAAATATTAAGCACTCTTATGATTTGATATTCTCTTCCAAGGGGGGATTTCAGTTTATATATTTTCTTCACATCATTCCTGCCTCCACTGAGACCAAGCTTCCCGAGATGTCTTTATTTGGGGTGTTTGTTTACTTGATGGATGTTTGATTGGCTAATGCTGGGGTAATGATCAATGAGGCAGCCAATCAATTCAAGAGATTAGGAAGGCTCAAAGCCATTGATCCAAAAGAGGGCTCCCCACTGAACGACTTACTTTAGTAAAAGCTACGGTGAGAAAGACTTGCCTTCCTACCCTCCTCAACCTCATATCTCGACAAACAGACATAATAATTCTATACTATCACAGTATTTTCAATTACTACCCAGCCAGCATGAGTTTTACCTGGGCTATATGGGTTTCATCTCCTTGAATTGTCTATAGCTATTTATTTTAAAGAGTCCTTTGTGGCATGGTTTTAGTCTTGTTTCGAAACCTTGCAAAGTTTTCATTATAGATTCTATCTTCTTCCGCTTTGTTGTCCCAAATGTGCCATACTGTAATTTACAGCGATAGCTTGTTTAAAAAAATAATCTTAAACCAATGGAAAGTGATTGTTTACCACTCTAGAGAAATGTCAGAAGTTGTTCCTGTTCGAAAAAATGGGACCGTCTGAAAAGTCTCAAAAGCTGTGGTGCAAAGCCGACATGTGTCAATGTGTCAGAAGCGACTTTTCCAGTGAAAACAAATATCTCCAACAGATGAGCTAGTGATGGCCCTTTCAGTGTCTTTTTGCTTTAAAAGGTAGAGTGGCAGAGGAGTATGAAAACTGAACAAGGCAACAGTAAACATGTTGTCCCCCACTAATCATTTACACGGTGTGCCGTTCAATAATCACCCTCCAAACCTGCCCTACCTAACCGATTTCATCATGTGGGGGACAATTAACCTATATATTATTAGACTTATTGTGATCTTATTGATCATTTGCTTTATTACATGTACTGTCACATACAGGATGAAATATGATATACAGTATTTAGCAAGTGTTCATATGACTTCACAGGTTCACAAGACAAATTTCTACAGTGTTCGAACTGGGAATTGAGTTAAAAAAGTCCACTGCTGACCCGCAGAACAAATGTGTGACTTTTTCTGATTGACCCCATTGTGCCAATTAGGTTTTAGACCGATCTCCGTAATAAAATCTGAGCTGTCTGAGTCCTGCCAAATTATCTTCCGTCTTGGCAATATCCGTTTCATTACAGTGACACTCATATTTGAATACCAACAAGGCCGGTGTTGTCTCACAACTCGGGGTGCCAGCGTGGCAGGTGTTCAAATTCATAATATTGGCCCAGGTGCAGTTCATTTGGATAACAACTAGAAACGGTATGAGGGAGAGGCCGTTTCACACTCCAGTCTGAACTGCTCCTATCATGGTGATTCGTGACAAGGATTTGGCCACTAGTTCTTTGTTTCACCCACATGAGCTGATGTCATTAACAAACTGTAGCAGCGTCATTCCGCGGTGCGTGTTGAAATGCTTATGTCTGAAATATAAGTTACCGCACCTGCTGCTGATTGCTTTTTCCATTTCGTATTTCTCTAACAACGCAAATTGGTTGTGGAAGCCTTTGAACAGCGACTAGAAGATTCATTTCAAGTTCTCTGGTTTCCTGATGGCATAACTTGTGTCATTTTACAACATGAGATTGTTGGATTTAGGTTTTTGAAAGTGGGCTTAATCCTATTGTTTAGAGTGTGATGTAATGATAGTAGGCCTTGCTAAGTGTAACTTAGCAGTTACATCGATCAGCCATAACATTAAAACCACCTGCCTAATATTGTGTAGCTCCCCCTCGTGTCGCCAAGATCCTTTAAGTCCTGTAAGTTGCGAGATGGGGCCTCCATGGATCGGACTCGTTTTTCCAGCACATCCCACAGATGCTGGATCGGATTGAGATCTGGGAAATTTGGAGGCCAAGTGAACATTCTCCATGATCCAAAAGAGTAGAGATTCGCTTTTGAGAAATAAGGTTGTGTTTGAAAAGCCATTAAATGTAGTGACAAAAGCCTTATTTGGACAGGATTCGTTTTGCAGGGCGGTATCTGCCATGTCCAACAGCAGGCACCCGCGCCACCACCTGTAAAATAACCTCAGGTAAAACGAATCCCATCTGTATTGACATCGCTGAGATTGCTGGAAAATTGTGTCATTTCCTTTGGGAGAGGACTGTTCGCATTCTCCCAGCTTCCACCCCAAACTGACCCAAAGTGTCAACTCTGGTCCAGTTGAGACTTTCCCTCACCTTTGCAGCCGTGCTGTATTGTTATCATTTGAGCACATCAGCGTCAATTGCGGAAGCTATGTATGACACATGGTTTCTGTAATTTTGGAGACTGATTACAGAGATCTCTCATCCCGTGTGAATTGTCCATTAACATTACAGATGTCCTGTGATAACAATTGCTTTACACACATTGTCCGGAAAACGAATCCCGTCCGAATAGGGCTTAAGTCCCCAAGTTGGCAAGAGTGGTCGCTCGCAGATTTGTGACGCAGCTGCAAAGCCTCTACAGCAAGGACACTGCCTCACTATCTTCATGTATTCACCTGTCCACCCATCCTATCTGTCATTTTAAATGTCCAGCTACATACTGTACATCCATTTTTATTCCGTCATCTGATCCTGCCACCCGTCCGCTGATCTATCTATGCAATCATCCATTCATCCATCTATCATTTCTATATTGTTTTTAATAATCTGATTTGCAGCCACTTCGTTCTTCATCTTCTGCATCAGTCATGTGCTGAGCCCAGGAGTGGTGGTGGTTGTGGTGATTGCTCAGGAAGAAGATTCACAACATGGTTTTGCGGTGGCCTGCTATCAATCAATTGACTCACTGACACAGAGAGAGTATAGAAGAGAAAATACCAGAATAAAACCAGCAAATGAAAGTTGAAAGAAAGAAAGAAAGAAAGAAAGAAAGAAGAGCAAAGTTTGTGAGGTGATGTAAAGCAGAGCAGTAATATCACTAGTAATATCAAGTGCTCAGCTTTGGCTGCTGTCTCGTATGTCTTTTTTCCACAGAAAAGGATGTATCCAACTAGATGAAAGGGAAGAGCTCAGCATTTTAGCTGCAGTGTGTGCGTGTTTGTGTGTGTGTGTGTGTGTGTGTGTGTGTGTGTATGTCATTGTTTGTGTGTGTGCGCAGCCCCCAAGGCCTCATAATAGAAGTGTGAGACGTGAAAGAACCTCTATTCATTATCCATCAGTGTCCTACCTCACAAACAAGAGCCAGAGAGGGAAGGAGGAGCGAGGAGAAGGGGAAGATGGGGCGGGGGGCAGAACATGAGAGCGTAGAAAGCATTCAATTAAGACATGAACTGCAGGGTTCATTAAGCATGAGCGGGCCAATGAAAATGACCATCCATCAAAAGAGAGTGCTGTGGCGGGACTGGAAAGCATGGACACACACACACACACACACACACCAGCACTCTTACTTCAACATACTCACTTCATAAACTAAGTACCATGTATGCATAAGGAATCATTGCAGAAAAAATACTAATCCTGTTTAAAAAAAGTATTAGCCATGCATCATATCTCAAAAACTGGTGAGACATCCCAATGCTGGCCTTTGAGATTCTGTGGCTGCACTGCATCAATGTCCAATTTAACATTTAGTCTCATTTCACTCTTAAAATTTCATTTTTTTTTCTCAAAATTAGTGAAACATTCTTTCAATGCAGTGAGATAATTCCACTTGTTTTCCATTCAGCATCACCAGTTTCTAAGTGTCAATATGACACTTGAAATGTGTCAGAAAAAGGCACATCCCTCCACTAAGATCAAGAAAATGATTCAAGGAAAGCCTGGAAACAAGTTGATTTGTATTGGAAGCTCACTAGCAGATTTTTCGATTGTTAAAAATAAGATGACCTATAAATGACCTGCTAAGATGGATATTTTTTGCAGTGTGCACTTTGAAACTCATAATCCAATAACTCATATAATCCAGGAGTAAACAATAGACTGACAAACCCGAAAAAGAAGAGACATACGAGTAGGAAAAAGGTGAAAGGAGAATCTGCATGACCGACTGGCGAAGCCGCTGTTCGCCACATCACCAGACATATGTGGTGGATATAGCATGAAGACATGTTGGCCTGGGGGCATGCACTATGGAACATAATATACACCACCCACTATATCCTGTCATATTAAAACAAAGATGTTGCTGCAGGTGATTATCTCTTAAACGTGGAATACAGAACAATTACTGTAAATGTGTCTGAGGGCTCGGCTCCCTGGCTTCCTCAGCACCCAAGGGCGCACGTGCATGCATCTGTGAGACTGCAGTGCTGTGACGAGCACTCTGCCCTTTTTATTTTTTTTTATGCATTCACAGAATCACTTTGCTTTGGGCGCTGTCTAGAACACGAGGGGCCACACAGGGCGCAACCAGGTCTGTCCTCCTGAGATACAAAGCACAGTAGATAGCAAATGTGAATAGTTATGCTGTCATCTGTGGTAATCAGAGTTGCGTTTCACTTCTTTTACAGGGCCGGGGCTCTGAAATCTATCCATATAAAAGTTGTTTGTATGTGACCTTGCCCCCCTCTTTTCATTCTGCTCTCTATTTGAATGTACTCTGTGTGCTTACAGCTGGCTGCAAGTACCACATTGCTCTTGAAAAGTGATGTACCCCTGTTGGACACTGTGTTTTTGTGACACAGTTTGCGTTGCGGATGGTGAGAACTGTGGGATACATTAAAAAAATGATGACAAAGGAAGAAGAGGAAGTCGTGGAACAGGGTCAGAACATCACTGCTGGGAGAGAGCTTACATAAAGGGGAAAGTCTTACTTGTGGGCTTATGAACACACGTTTGCATCCACATGCACATGGCATTTGTGTGTGTGTGTGTGTGTGTGTGTGTGTGTGTGTTGTATATAGCCATGCACTTGCTGGGAGAAAAGTGCTGTTTTTTTTTTTGTTTTGTTTGTTTGCCTCACCTATTAGAGTCTGCCCACACTGGTTAATTCTTGTTACTATCAAATTTGTCCCTTTAACACAACAAATACACATAAATAGAGTATCTAATTACTGTTACACATTGAACTACTCTCTGAATAGCTTAGATTATTGGTAATTATCCTAAACTGAAAAATATATATGACAAATCTACCCACTATTTTCCACCAAGTCTGTGGTATTTACATTTTAATTGGCTAGCAGACGTAATGATAAAAGACTAAATATGACTGGAACCACGGCAAGGCAATCCATATTCTCTAAATGTCACACCTTTGTGTTTGTCTGCATCATTCACTTTATTTATTAATCAATCTGCGTTCCCACACAATGGAGGCACACCTGAGGTGCCTGAGCTCTACCACAGCTTCCCGAATTGTAGCGCTATATCAAAAACCAACAGTCCCACACGTGTCTGTTTCCACAGACTGAAGAGCGCATAAGCAGTCTTTTCTTTTTTCACCTATTCACCTTCACCTAAAAGAAGAGACGGGGGATAACTAGAGCTAGACAGAAAGTACAATGATGGCAGCATTTCCGCAAAAGCCTCTGACATTAATTTCCAAAAAAAAAAAGAGCTGCAAACATGTTTTGTTTGTAGATTTTTGACTTAAAAAAAACCAAGAACATCATTATTAATGGGAAAGTAAGACTCTATGAAGGATTTACTCGCGTCTACTCCGGGTTTACTGATCAGCGCATTCAATTAGCTGTGATGCCAATTTAATGCCACGGGTAAAAGAATGCAGAATTTAAAAAAAGCAGCTGTCATCATTTCAAATCTGACTCCGATGATCTGCTCCATGCGCTCATTTGATCAAACTTGGGAGTTCTTGGCATCAGTTCCCAGCAAATTCATTTTTGATAAATGGGAAGTTATACATCAAAGTGGGCAGAGAGAGGAAATATAGAAATATAGAAAATGCCTCAATGGGGCCATAGAATGCATCACTGGCGGTCGTTGCCGTTCACCTGACAATGACATACTGGGATGAAGTCCTAAATGCGTTACCTTTTAATGGTATTTTACGGTCTATTATTAGCTCATTTATTGCAATTCCAACACTTTGAGCGGAGGTAAACAAGATCAGAGTGTCATGAGTTTAAATAACACTCCCAGACATCCCAGAGGTAATTACATAGAGGTCAATGAGCAGAAGATGACCCAAAAAAATAAATGGGCATCAGCAATCAATATGTCACGCTTACACACACACACACACACACACACACACACATACACACAAACACACTTTTAGCCAACAATTTCCATCATGGGACTTGCACCAGACTCTCTAGATGCCAGAAAGTACATGGATA
>OOFE01019331.1:10398-33531 GCA_900323365.1 Monocentris japonica | reverse complement strand
CACCCCTGCCATGGACTGTTTACCACCTAACCGTTCAGGAAACAGTATTAGGTCTAGGACCTGCAGGCTCAAAGCCAGTTTCAACACATGAGACTTTTGAGTCCCACTCCCTAGCATAATATCTATACATACCTATAGATAGCTATGGACACTAATGATACTTTACGACACAATGAAACCTTTTTTTGGGCATTTTTTTAGCATTTCATTGTACTGTATTTTGTTACTGTATTATGTGCATATGACAAATAAACAAGCTTGAACTTGAACAGTCATGCACACACGACCTTCTCCAGTCCTTCCTCCTTCAGACTGATGACATCCAGGTCAAAGTCTGTCCTCAACCCATTGGTCCTGTTGAAAGTGATCCTCCCTGTCAGGCCATCCCAGTGGGCCTAGAGAGAGAGAGAGAGAAGGAGAGAAAAGACAGTATCAGTATCTGCATCTACATCTTTGCTTTCATATAAGCTGTCGATATCAGTGTAAAGGCAAAGCAGTCAAAGTGTGAGCATGCACCCAGCCCCTCTTCCCCACTCTCTTGCACACCATTTCTATCTGTACGGTTTTCTACGGTACCTACCTAGTCTCTGGGGCCACATTTGTGACAGTGAAAAGGTAATTACCCAATCTTTACAGATATGGAGGTGTGTGATAGGATACAATCTGGCATGAAAGTGGTTCAGAGCAGTAAAGGCTTTTCCCAGGCACAGCAAATCACCACACAGTTACTCTGGCTGGAAGCTGGTGAGTTCAGGGCCTATCTTTAGTCAGGTGAGTGGGAGTCACAGGTCTGGAAGTTACTCACTCAGTACAGTCACCTATGTTAGAAAGCATTTGTCATACTATTTTGACTGTCCATTGATACCAGTGAGTGTCCACTGATACCTTCATTTATTCATAAAAATGAGGAATGAAGATATGTTAGTGTACCACGTCCTATTCCACTGGGACTATTACAAATGACTAATTACAATTACCAAGAAAGTGGGGAACTCTCCAGAGGTGCATTTGTATGCAGCATGTTTGTGTATGCTTAGACTAACATATGGATGGGCAGTCAGTACTGTCCACTTCCAAAATGATGACGGTTCCTCCTTGACCACAGCTAGAGAATATGTTTTTATGATGATGATGATGATGATTATATTGATGATTATCTTATTGTTGTTGTTGTTGCTATTATCAGATGCCTAACCATAGAAATCACTCAACAGCTTCAGGGGTTGTCAATCTGTAAAAGCTGCAATGAAACCTGTCTCACACTGCCTTAAGGAGCTGCTAAGCCACCTAAAAGAATTTCATTAGTCTGGCTTTCATTGGAGTTTTATTGTCCCATGATGGTCGAAATGCTGCTTAGGAGGCTTTTCTAACATGTCAAGTCAAGTATTAATATATGGAATTGTTTGGGCATGATATTTTAAAGAAATTGAACATTGACACAAAATATTGGTATCGGCGGTTAAAAAACAGCCTAATCCTATGTTTGTGTGCAGATATTGACCTAAAAACTGAGTACATGTGCAACCAGGCCTACTATGCAAAAAGATATTTTTTTTGTTCAAACAGTGCTGTGGAGCCAGTGTTGTGCCCACAATTTCTGGAACAAATCCACATTAGTATTACCAGGAGACCGCTGCCTTTGAAGAAAAAGTTTCTGCTTAATTTTTCCTTTGTGTATTACAGACAAGGCAGATTTGCACATTTTAATCACAAACAAACTCAGCAACTATTACAAATGGTCAGATGTCTTAAAGCTATTCCTGTCAAAACAGGATATATATCAAGTATCATGTAAGAGAATACCAGGGACAGTGGGTCCTTGAGGTTAGAGGGGTTGACTTGGACTAAAAAGGTCACCAACTGTTCAATAAACACCACCTCGATGGCCTCGTGATTCGAGTGTCAAAGTTTGGGAGATGGGGGCTTCTAAGAAGGCCTTGGGGGCCTTGAGGGTAATGTCCCAATGTGACACATTTGAGGCCAGCGACTCTCAAAAGTGGGGTCTGGGGACCTCCAGGGGTCTTTGAAGGGGTTCCAAAGGGTCCCCAGCCAAATAAGCAATAGTTTAATCCTACTACTATTTAAATGATCATAATTAGAAAATGTAAAGGAATGACTATTGTGACAATAGGTTTCACTCTAACCACTATTTTCATGTACAATGTAAACAGTTTTACAAATCAATACTAAACCAACTATAACTAAAATCTTCCCATATGGGTCTCTGGGACTACATCTGATCATGTGGATTAATGTGGGTGTATTTGGAGGTCCTTGACATGAAAAATGTTTGATTATCCTTGCTGTAGGTGACTGAAAAAGAAGGATTACTTGCAACATATTTCAGTCACCTACATGTCGTACAGAAAGGCATTCTGCTCAATTAATCTGTATTGCAAGGAGCGTGTTTGCCTATGGTTAAACATGTCACACGCATTACCATGTTCAAATAATTCCACTTCTCGCAAACAATCTGAGGACGTTGTCGTCTGAGGCTGGGTCACTCAGTCTGTATATAGAGCTCCAGTGGGAGGGAGTAATAAAAAGATTGTGTCATGAAAGCCTGCGCAGAGCATCACTCTGGATTAGCGGCAGCATCGCCACTGACTCGCATTCAGCCCAGTAGCCGTCGAGCTAAACAGCAGCGCCTTTTATAAAAGCTGGCTTTCCCCCCAGTGCGACTCTATAGGCTTATAAAGCTTCAAGTCTCCGAGACAAAACACCCCAGAAACAGCAGATGGAAGGGAGATGGGCAAACGAGAGAGAGAGAGAGAGAGAGAGAGAGAGAGAGAGGAAGGAGAAGGGAAGAGGATATTAGATTATTTGCATGGCGAGCAGTTGTGTGCTTGATATAAATATGTCCAAATCCATGTGGTTTCCCCCTTCCTCTCTGCCTACCAACCTATGAGTCTTAGCGGGCGTCTTCTGATCTCTGCAAGCTGAATGGGGGGTGGTTTGGGTGGGCGGAGGGTTATGGGGGTGAGGGCCCTAAATATAGGCTGTCTACCCTTTCCACCGGCAGCGAGGTTTGGATGAGCCGTCCCAGTTTCACGAATGAGGTATAATTACGAAAAATTAAGATAACATTGATTCTTTCTGTTTCTGTAAGAATGATTAATGCTGAAATTCAGGGGTCAGGTTCAAGATGGCTCCTCTCCTGGGGGGGTTTCCATATAAATAAACACCAGCAAAAGCATTTCTATTTCAACCTATTCCCCTCGTCCTTGACTGCATCAGCACTTCTTTATTTACATTCGCTCTCCATCAGTTTTCCCGCGCATGTTTTTTTTTTTTCTGTGCGAAGGTGTGCCTACGTTCAAGAGAAAGCGAGAGAGAGCAGCATGGGGAACGAGTCGAAGAGTCTCTACCTCTTTGATGAGGGCCATGAAGCGGTTCCCAAAGCGCCACGGTTTGTGTCGGTTGCACTGTAATGAGCTGACAGTGATCTGCTGAGACTGCTGCACAGCCACGGCCACGACGTGCACGGCATCGTACATGAGCGCTGCGTCCGTCTGCAAGAGAGAGAGAGAGAAAGAAAGAACACAGACCATCATTAGCGTGGGCTTCGTCACAGCCCTTCACAACATGTCTGCTCAAAATCACCATCAATAATCAATACAATGACGGGGGAATGAAATTCTTAGATCAAAACCAGGTTTGCCATGATAGCAAAACTGATCATTTCAATGGCGACATATTATGATGCAAGATGGAACTGGGGGACACTGATTGCAGCAGCAAAAGTGAAACAGAAAACAGAATACGAGCACGCAAACAAAATATAAAATAAGCAAAAATAAAAAAAATAATAAAATGATAAAAGATAATACAAACACCATTTCCGCTATTTAACTAGTTCAGCACACACGTTAAGCAGATTACTGACATGTATAGATTGACTTGCAGTTGCATGGATTTGGATTTGGACATAAATATGGATTACTAAATCTGAAACATATGCTGCATGTATAAAAATAAGTAAACATAAATAGATAGATAATATAAGACTGCACAAATAATAATCAATATGGATACAGTATGAAATAGTGGAACCATTATGAAAGCATTGCATGATAAACCCATGTGTGAACTGTAGTGTTGGATGTGCAGTTTACAGTAATCCAGGTTGTAAAATACAGTTTGGATTGATGTACAGTAGGCCTACTGCTTTTCTGTTCTGCCAGGTAGTTTTCATTCCAGCTGTCTAATAGGGACTGACTTGGACCAATGAACTAGCTGGTAGGGTAGAAAACCAGCAGCACTATGGAAACCGAGGACCAGGATTGAGAACCACTGATGTAGATGTCAGAAGGATAGGACCAGACGAAGACAGTGTTTTCGAACATGGGGGGAGGGAGCGGGAAGTGAAAGCGAGGGCCATTTTTCTCGATGTCTGAAATGCTCTCCTAATTTAATGCAGCAATCAGAGCCTGCTCACAGCAAATTAGACAAACAAAAATCAAAAAGCTCTTAAGCTTGATATACCCAAACACCATTTGAAGCCTAGACGCATGCCGCGAAAAGCACTTTCTCTCTCTCTTCCTCTCACTCTCTCCCTCTCTCTAATAAAGCCTTGACAGTGAACAGTCGGCGAAGACAGAGGAAGTATCGCCAAAGCTATCAGAGAAGTGCCAGTCATCCACGCTCCAGGAATGGAACCTCTAATTCCACAGTCCCTCCCCGAAAAAAAATTAAATAAACTAAAAAAAATCTAATTAGTGTTTGTCTCGCTTGATTGAAAAGCAATCACAACAGCTCTCCACATTTATTGTATGGAAATAATGCCCTTGGGTGCGTCGGAAAGCACTGTCCTGCGGGATAAATCACTCCCGAACCTGTCATTTTCCCCTATTTGCGTCCTGATTGGGTGCCTGAAGGTTGCAGCTTAAGACAGCAGTTAGACGGTGATAGGGTGGCGTAGACGTTTTCCAGTGGCATTCCTGCATTTCAGAGGCATACACACACACTCGTGTGTGTGTATCTGTGTGCATGCAGGTATACCCATCGATGTTTCAAAATCAATCACTGTCAATAAGCATGCTTTGAAGACATGCAGGAGTAGCTACGGTATGTGCACGTAGGAGTGCTAGATATTAATAATCTGTGTTAGAAAAGGTGTTGATGAAAAGGAAGGGAGTGTGAATTTATTGCAGTGTGGGTGTCACCTGGAGGATGTTAAGGTTTGTGTTGGGGTTAGACTGATACACTATCGATTTGTAGATATATGGGGCCGATATTGGCCTTTTATTAAAAAGGTCCAGGCCTCATTAAAAAGACAGCTCAGTTAGTAGAGCATGAGACTCGCAGTCTCAGGGTTATAGGTTCAAGCCCCACGTGGTGTCAACTGTAGCTTGTAAGTCGCTTTGGATAAAAGCGTCTGCTAAATGACTGTAATGTAAAAAAAATGGTGTCAGTGTCGTCCACGTCAGATATGATCGACATGATGCGGTTTGGGGAAGCCCTTAACCTGTTGGAATGTATTTTTTTTTTTTTTATTATTATCCTGCGTTTTAGCGGAGAGTCTAAATGCTGCTTCAGAGGCTTTTCCACCCTGACAAGAATACAATTATGAACACTTCTTGCACATGGAAATGGTTACATTTAAAAATAGTGAATATCACACATCAGCAGCTTTAATCCAAGTATTGGTTTCGGGCCTTCAAAAAACCCTTATCAGTCAAATACTAGAACACGCACACACACACTGTAATTCTACTCCGTCATTTCTCCTGTCAGTTTCACCCAAGGGCATGGGTTTCATTTCACATTCTGGATCAAACCCTAAGCAGCAAATCACACTGACATACTATGGGCATTGGTCAATGTGGAATACAGTACATTGCTAAACTGAAAAGGAGCTTCAAACAATGAGGAGAAGGAATCCATTCTTTTAAAGGGGAAGTGTTCGTGCTTGTGACGAAAGCCAGCCACTAAATGTAAGTGAGTACAAATACACGATGTGTTTGAGGCAGAATTCATCCATCTCCTAATATTGAGGGGGACATGGCCTTCCCCCAAATCTGGTTCCACCAGAATGTGCACCACAATCTTGCAAGCACTAAGACATCTTGCCATTTTCCAAAACAGAATGGCTGAACATGGCAAAACAATTTTGCTCCCCACTCTGCTAACAGTGGGGAGAATAAAAGATTGTGAAAGGAAAGTGAAAGTGAGAGAAAACATAAATTATTGTCACTAGCTTCAATTCAATTCAGTCGGTATCGGCCTTGAAAAAAATCCCTCTCCGGGGGGTTTTTGGGTCGGGGGGCAGTCATAGCATGATTGCCAGCTGCACGGCACTAAGCAACATCTTTCCCATGGTGCTGAGGGCAGAAGCTGCACCTCTATGATGTTCACGCTGCCATTCCGTCTCACACAGGCCCAGGGGGACCTCATAATAGCAATGTGACATCCTGTCAGTCAATCACGGCGCCGATACAGTAAACAGGAGAAGTCAGCCATATTTGTTGGGGCACTGGGTAGTGGGAGAGAACCATTTGTATTCTCACCAAAGTGCAAGAGATTTGGAGTACATGAGGAAATATGTTGTATGCGTTCATTTCGATCATCGGTGAGCAATCTCCTAGATAGTCCACAAGTGTGAAGCATTTCAGTCAATACTCCAGTCAATATTCCATGAATTAAATATGTTTTTAATTAGAAAAACCAGGAACGAGCAGGAACGAGCAAACGCGAGCGGGGAAGTGAGGAGGAATGCTGGAGGAGTTTTGGCAGCGGAGGTTTGAACGCCGCTCTCCCTTTTTCCCCGGTGCGAGCCTCCGAAGTACCCGTCAGGCAGAACTCGCAAACGATTTAGCAACACCGGCACTTCACTCTATAAACATCTCATTAAAATCAATTATGTCACTCCTGAATGAAATTAAAGCTAAACGCTTTAAAAGCCGCTTTTCCCTTGTGTCAGCCAATATGAGCATTACCCCAGACGCTGTCTATTTTTTCCACCTCATTGTCGCCTCCTCTCTCTCTCCTGTCTCATGCTGAGAGAGAGAGATTTATTAAATCTCCTAAGCGCAGATTGATTTCAACACTTTTATGAATTGTTAAAATGCCTGGGTCTGATGTTACGGCAGCAAAGGTCCCCCCCCACCAATCAGCTCATCAACATTGCCATGGAAACAAAGTGGCAAGAAATAGCTTTCCTTCAGGCTGGGGATCAGGCTATCATGTGAGTTTCCTGACTGTGGTTTTCAATGGGGACTTGGCTTCAGATGAGGCAACCTGGGAATTAGGGTTTGAATAACATGGGTTGGAGGCTGATACTTAAATATTTTTACATTGAAGTAGATAGCCAATATGTTGTGCTGATGTTCAATATCATTGCATTTGACCATTTTCATGCCAAAAAATGACAAGTACTCAGTACTTCCCCAGAATTGTATTCTTGCCTCTGAAACAGCAATTAGTCCATCATGGGACATAGATGAAGAATTTAAATTATTGAAAACTTACTTGAAACGTGCAATTAAACTAAAATTTCTTGTTTCAGGTTTTTTACAGTGTTTTTGTGTAGCTGTGGTCAGGGAGGAACCTCCATCACATTGGCAGTGGACTGCTTGACTGGCTGATATCTGATATTTAATAAAAGGCCAATATCAGTGGATATATTGGTCCAACCCGACTGGGAGTACAAGGCAACAGTTAACACGTCAGTACAATCAGCAACAAACATGTCACCGTGCTTTGACCAGTGTAATTCTGAAGATGCTGGAACTCAAGTGCTGAGATGCATCATCCCCCTATCAGTTTCATCAAAATCTGATCAGTGGTGTCTGCAATATTAAGGTTGATGGATGGACAAGCTAATGAAGGAATGAAGGAATGGACAGCAATCCATAGGGGACAGTGATGGGTTTATTTCTAAATTCTCCTCAGAAAAGGGGGGAGACTAGGGCTAAATATGGCAGGTTTTTTAGAATCCAGCCTCGTAATAACAGGGAAAAAAGGGAAAAGGGGGATTGGCGCGGTGGCATTTTTATGGGTGATTTTTAAGCAGTGAAGGATGGAGGCTGCAGTTGGAGCTCTGATGGTCACACAGAAAACCATGGTCACAGTGTTCTGGCTCTTTTGATTGAAACATAAACACCTTGAGAGGAGAGAGGGGCCACTGGGGAGCAGCCAGAGGGGGAAAAAAAGGCTTTAAAAATCAGACCAACTGCCCAAAGCACACCATCACGTAACCATCCACCCCCATCGGCAACAAATAAACCACTCACACACTGCTTAAGACTCTGAGAAGCCTAGTCTCTGCTCACTAGCAAAAGGGATTAAAAAGTGAGCATTTTTTATACTCTTTTGTGTCTCTCAAAGGCCTTGGTCATGACTACATCACTCACTGCCATCAGCTATTCTCAGCACTGTATACACAAGCTGTGCTGATACGTCATTTATTATTTGAACCGGATAACACCGATATTTTAGTATCCTCGCGTGTCAGGAGGGGCAGATATAGCTAAAATGAGTCACTGTTCATATCCATGTGTATTCTGATTTAGTGAATAACAGGCAGTGCAGACATAGAACTGTCGACCTCCATCGTTATGACCTTCCTAGGTAGTCAGCATTAGTCAGAATCACTATATATTCCTGGCAGAACCACAGAAGATTGTCTTTCACTTTGGACACCTACACATGAGTGCTTTGCTGATTAAAGTCTACCATTGACCTGCTGTCCATCTCTCTGCTTCATTCTTGACTACAGCAGTTTTATCACAAATCTCCAAGGAACCATGACTGGTGCCATCGTGGAGGTCTACGGGAGAATTGGTTGTGTGCAGAAATACATATACAGGCTAGAAAGAGAGCGAGCTGAAAAAGATTGCTGTGGTGTGTCTGTAGAGCCATTCAGTAACGTTTTCAGAAAAAGTGAATAGTGTGATCAAGTAGGTTACTGTGACACAGTAAACTCTCTTGTCTTCAGCCCTAGTCTCTACTCCAAAACACTCTGAGTTGTAGCTTGAGAAGAGTCAGCTCAGTTAACCTGAATAAACGGTTCGCTAGCTAACTAGCCAGCAGGCTAATTTAGCACAGCAACTGATGTTAATATTAACATGCAACTCTAGCGGCTACTAACACTAACATTTGCTTTTGTTGGATACAATAGATATGATAGACATGTGTTAACTATAAGATAGTGTTGGTTAGCTGCTAGCTAACAGGTTGACATTATCACACAAAGTCAATCAAATAAGTGGGGAAATGATCAGTTCCCAGTCAAAAACAACACTAAAATGAACCATATCTATTGAATTTTTTTGAGAAAGCCAAATTGTACATTTAGCAATGCAAATAGCTGTTTACAACCACTGTTGTCAAGAGCTGAGGACCTCCAATATGGCTGCCAGAGGGTGCATTATGTCACCTCAAAGCCCTCAACAGCAACAGGCTAATTTGGCAAAGTAACCAATGTTAATGTTAAGAAGCAGCAAGTAAGGCTAGCTTCTACTAGATACGTTAGCCAGAAATAAGGAGATTTTCTAAACCAAAGCAGGGGGTCTTTGAGGTCTTCCTCAGGAAATACTGAATTACTAAATACTGAGTCAGGCTGGAAAACGATCTGAAACAACATTTAGACAATCATGGGACACTAAAACTCCACTGAAATTCTTTTAGGTGGGTCAGCAGCTCCCTAAGGCAGGGCGAAACAGGTTTCATTGCAGGTTTTAAAGACTGCCAAAATCCTCTCATAACATACTGAAATGATTTCTCTTGTCAGACACAATAATAATAATAATTACATCATATTCACCAGCTGTGGTCAAATGACAAGGGCAAACCAATATGTCAATCTACCCCTACTTTATAAGGTGAGGTGTGAGTATCAGATTTGACGGAGAGACAGTGAATCTGTGATTCGACTGACGTGGGTTGTGAAAAGGCTTGCAGTCGATGTGCAGTAGAAGATAAGGAGTCCATGCACAGATCCCCTTAGCTTTTACTGCACACGCTTTAATCGATGCCACCGCTGCCCAAATGCTTTGATTAGCAAGAACAAAGTGACTGTCTGCTGAATGAGAGCCAGTCCCATACACGCAGAGCCCAGAGGGGCTGCCTTAACCCATGCATCTGTGCTGGTAGTGAAGTATTAAATGGATGAGTCACAGCTATACAGTAGTAGAACAGGTTGCTAGGAGGAATGACATACACACTCTAAGGCAAGCACTGACATGAAAGTGAACAGACAGACACACTCAATATACAAGCCAAAGCAAATATTGCAGAGCCATGTTGACTGGAGAAACACTGGAGAAATCCCACTTCTAGGAAGAGATGCACTGTATAATACATACACTTACATACATACACATTTAGAGTGTGTGGTCACATAAATGCATGCCATGACACATACACGCACACACACACACACACACAATATACAAGACAATAGCCAATATCAGACTGGGTTGTGAATCCTAAACATCCTAAAGTAGTTTTCAATAAAACAAGATGTTGACATAAGTAGTAAAGGACAGAATAGATGGAGTAGCAGTGAGAGTTATGTGAAAATGTACAGCTTGGCCTTTCATTAAAATCGGCCAGTCAATATTGAATATTGACAGAATCAGCCATAATTAGAAAAAATCCCAAATAAATAAATAGAAAAATAGATATATGTATGGAAAATATTATGTAGAGAAATCTGTCAATAAATATATATATATACACACATATATTACCTTAATTTATTTTTGTATTATTTATTTTTATTTTATTATTTTATTATTTATTATTTATTTGTTTTAATATTATTTATAACAGGGGTGTCAGTCTGTAAAACCTGCCACCTGTCCTCCCTGCTTTAAGGAGCTGCTATTTCATTACTATGACTTTCAATGGAGAGTTTTAGTGTCATGTGATGATCTAAATGTTGTTTCAGAGGCTTTTCCACCCTGACAAGAAAACAATTCTGGGGGAAAACACTGAATACTTGTAATTTTTAAGCATGATAATGGTCAAATTTAAAGATATTGAATATTGGCACAAAATATCAGCTATCAGCAGCTTCAATCCAAAAATGTTGGTATTGGTATCAGCCTTCAAAAAGCAATATAGTGCCGCCTTATGTTTGTGTGCAAATATTGATCTAAACATGCCCCCAGAGTTGTTAGGATTGTTAGGATTATTTTTTTCCAATAGCAAATCAAGTCACAGTGCCTCTCTAGAAAGCAAAAATAACAAGTAAGGAAAACTGAGTACATGCAGAAGCAGGGCTCCATTTCATTAGTCACTTTAATAAGCCCTCCTCAACCTCCGCTTGCTGCCCTCCTCTACAGAGTTGGTGACTCATTCCCTTGGCCTTCAGAGGGCTGATCTCAGAAACTTCACTTGAGTTATCAGAGCAAGGGAACAGCACTCGAGATGGCAGTGGGGATTCCCCCAAAGGGAAGCAACGTGTGAAAACATCTGACAGTTTTTATCTGCTAATGAATGGCTGATAAAAGTTTTCTTGTTCAAAAAGTGCTGTGGAGCCAGTATTGTGCCCAAAATGACTGGAACGTGGCTGTGCATACAAATCCTCATGAGTATTATCAGGAAACTTCTGCTTAGTTTTTTCCTTTATGCACAAATTAAGCAGAAACAAATCAAATTTTCATCACAAACAAATATTACAAATGGTCAGATGTCTTCAAGCAAGTCCTGTCCAAGTAGGATATATCAAGTAGAGAATACCATTTATTGCAGGCACAGTGTGTTAAAAAAGGTTAAAAGGGTTGACTTGTTTGTTGATATGTTTCAGAGCCTTTTACCCTGACAAGAATACAATTCTGACGGGAACGCTGAATACTTACATACACGTACTCACATACTCACGTGCGTTACGTGTAGCATATTCCATCAATAAATCATTACCACGTTACATTTTAGACATTAGATGAAACCATCTACAAGAAGATTGGCAGGCTCTACCGGCCTCTACATTGTGTGACTTGGTTTGAAATCTGCTAGATTGCTTTACTGCACAAAGGAACACTGCTGTACCGCACAAAACAGGAAGGGGCGCTGTTTTAGCACACAGAGAGTGAAGGCTTTCAGAGTTTCTGGCAACAGGAAATGGAAGGAGTGAAAGGCTGATGGGAAAATCTCTTTCATGGTCATCTTATTCAGGAAAACTGTGAAGTGACTGAAGAAGCTCTCTCCTCTTTGCCCCAGGAAACAATAGGGCTTATGGGAAATGTAGTCTGAAACAGTAAAGAGCATAGCACTAACAGTCCCACCGATGTGAGATAGAAGCTACCAATCATCTCCACCATGGTCTAATTTGTTGACAGTAATTATATTATCACAACGAATTTGACAATTATATAATGGTGGTTAAAAATGCTACACGTAGCACTTTTAAAGATAATGAATATCAGCCCACAGATTCAATGCAAAATATCAGTAGCAATATCACCCTTGAAAAACCCATATCAATCAAAGCCTAGTACAGGTGTACATCAGTGTCTGACACCTGCATGACCAGCCTGAATTTGCCTCTTGACGACCACAGTGCTGTGAGAAAAACACAAAACAAAAAACCTCATGACACCATGAGCCACATATCTACTTATTTCCCTTTTTCACATTTATTTTATTCTTATTTTTTCATCGCCATTAGTTTAAACTAAACACAAGCTGGAAAAAAAAACAGCGAGACCGATCCTTCTACCGACATCACCGGCAATGCCATTAAAGAGACGAAAGTGACAACGAGAGGGAGAAGAAAGAGCATGTCACTTATTCCCTCCATTAGCTTCATTAGCGCGGGAGGATGAGGCAGATTAAGACTGCAGTGGGTTGGATGATGATGCGACTTGGCAGGGTTATCTGTTATTTCAGGCCCGGTCGTTTCGGTGCCTCTTTTGGGCTGGGCTATAATGCGATGTGATGCCCTGCGCCCTCAGGGGCCATGCTGCTGTTCCTACCAGCCTCTCTGATTAAAATCTGTTCTCACCAGCCAGGCTCACCGGCCTTCAGCATGGATGTCCTCACTCTCCCCTCTCACTTGCATCTAAACCAGCAAAACCACCCTCAACTGAACACCCCTCATTGTGCAACTTTCACTTGGGCTTCAAGAGACGTCAGGTCAGACACATCACTCCTCTACAGCTGCATACTATTAAAGTGTAGTAAAAATAATTTTCTACAAATCACATCTGTTCTTTATTTAGTAGTATCTAATACATAAAAGTAAGCAAAACTATTGTGAAAATTTAACTTTAACTTTTAGAAGTGTTATCTGCGAGTTCTGACAGCATTCCCATAATCCTCTTTGCATGCAAATGAGTTTTGATAACACCCGATGGGAAAAAACAAACTTCTGGGTTCTTCATCTATTAGTTTACATGAACTGCTGCCATAGAGTGATGTATGGTGATATGTGTATATATATATACACCGATCAGCCACAACATTAAAACCACTGACAGGTGAAGTGAATAACATCGATTATCTCATTACAATGGCACCTGTCAAAGGGTGGGATATATTAGGAAGCAAGTGAACAGTCAGTTCTTGAAGTTGGTGTGTTGGAAGCAGGAAAAATGGGCAACTGTAAGGATCTGAATGACTTTGACAAGGGTCAAATTGTGATGGCTAGACGACTGGGTCATCTGAGCATCTCCAAAACTGCAGGTCTTGTGGGGTGTTCCCGGTATGCAGTGGTTAGTACCTACCAAAAGTGGTCCAAAGAAGGACAAGCTCAATCCAACTGAGCATCTGTGGGATGTGCTGGAAAAACAAGTCTGATCCATGGAGGCTCCCCCTCGCAACTTACAGGACTTAAAGGATCTGCTACTAACGTCTTGGTGCCAGATACCACAGGGCACCTTCAGAGGTCTTGTGGAGTCCATGCCTCGACGGGTCAGAGCTGTTTTGGCAGCACGAGGGGGACCTACACAATATTAGGCAGGTGGTTTTAATGTTATGGCTAATCGTTGGATATAGCTAAATCTTTTTCTGATTCTAAGACTTAGTCTGGCATTTTACACAGTCTGAGGTTGTTTTCTTTCACCCCCCAACACATCGTCTTTTATTCTCCCCGCTGTTAGCAATTTTAGTACTATTCAGTTTTTTGTCACCTTCTACCATCCAAGATTGTGGTGCATATTCTGGTGAAATTGTTAGGAAAAGTGACTGGGGAGGCTTACGTGTGTGTGTGTGTGTGTGTGTGTGTGTGTGTGTGTGTGTTTCTAGTTTTTGACCGATATGGGTTTTTGAAGACTGATACCGATATTTTTTGGATTGAAGAATAAGAATAAGAATAAGACTGTGACACAACTGTTGCTAAAGACTATATAGAGTGGGAGCTCCAGTACCCGACACATGTTATGCTTTTATTTTGAAGACCACACGTTGTACTTCCGGTCTTAGTCTGCCTAACTGTCTGACTAATAAGAATCAATTCAGGTTACAGGCTTCAAATAGACAACAAGTATCATTGTTATCAAATCTACAATCAATATGTATTCAAATAGTGCATCATATCCATCATATCAGAGGTGAATGACACTGACTGGACCAGTTTTTAATAAAAGGCTAATATTGGCGCCATTTATCAGTCAAACCCTAGTGCATACTCATTGTCCATATGCGTCACAGCCAGTACCATCTCCCTGCCCCAAGTCCGTCCAACTCCAGTGCTATTTATTTTGTCTTTATTCTCCTCTCCAAAGCTCCTCGTTCCCAAGCCAATAACACAGGGACTGTTACTGATATCTAAGTAAACTTTAATAAAACGCCTTTATGGGGCTAAATGAATCATAAAATTGCCTTGACTGTGGACGTTATTGTGAGCCAGGGTGTTGAGTAACGAGCTTGTCACAGCTCTGTGGCAGCTTAAGGGGCAACTGAAGGTGACAGAGAGGCCGAAGCAAACACTCCTGCTAGAGCTGTCAATCACCCCGGCGAGGGCAGCTGAATTGCATTCTGGGATGGTCACAGTTGTGGAAGGAGACATGGGTGTCAAACTACACAGGGTCACACTAGTCTCCCCAGGGACTTTCTCCACATAACAAGGCAAGACTAATGCCACTAATTGGTGCTTAAATTATCTATGTTTGCTCATTGGGTGACTTTATTTTTATCTAATATCGTGTAGGTCCGCCAAAACAGCTCTGACCCGTCGAGGCATGGACTCCACAAAAGGTCTGAAGGTGTCCTGTGGTATCTGGCACCAAGACGGTAGCAGCAGATCATTTAAGTCCTGTAAGTTGCAAGGTGGGGCCTCCATGGATTGGAATTGTTTTTCCAGCACATCCCACAGATGCTCGATCGGATTGAGATCTGGGGACTTTGGAGGCCAAGTCAACACCTTGAACTCTTTGTCATGTTCTTCAAACCATTCTTGAACAATTAATGCAGTGTGGCAGGGTGCATTATCCTGCTGAAAGAGGCCACTGCCATCAGGGAATACCGTTGCCATGAAGGGGTGTACTTGGTCTGCAACACTGTTTAGGTACGTGGTATGTGTCAAAGTAACATCCACATGAATGCCAGGACCCAAGGTTTCCCAGCAGAACATTGCCCACAGCATCAAACTGCCTCCGCCGGCTTGTCTTCTTCCCATAGTGCATCCTGGTGCCATCTGTTCCCCAGGTTAATGACGCACATGCACCCGGCCGTCCACATGATGTAAAAGAAAACGTGATTCATCAGACCATCTTCTTCCATTGCTCCATGGTCCAGTTCTGACGCTCACGTGCCCATTGTAGGCGCTTGGCGGTAGACAGGGGTCAGCATGGGCAGTGGCTACGCAGCCCCATACCCAGCAAGCTGTGATGCATTGTGTGTTCTGACACCTTTCTATCATAGCCAGCATTAACTTTTTCAGAAATTTGTGCTATAATAGCTCTTCTGTGGGATCGGACCAGACGGGCTAGCCTTCGCTCCCCACGCGCATCAGTGAGCCTTGGGTGCCCATGACCCTGTCGGCGGTTCACCGGTTGTCCTTCCTTGGACCACTTTTGGTAGGTACTAACCACTGCATACCAGGATCACCCCACAAGACCTGCTGTTTTGGAGATGCTCTGACCCAGTCGTGTAGCCATCACAATTTGGCCCTTGTCAAAAACGCTCAGATCCTTATGCTTGCCCATTTTTCCTGCTTCCAACACATCAATTTCAAGAACTGACTGTTCACTTGCTTCCCAATATATCCCACCCCTTGAAGGTGCCATTGTAATGAGATAATTGATGTTATTCACTTCACCTGTCAGTGGTTTGATGATCGATGTTATTCACTTCACCTGATGATGGTTGGTGCCTCCTGGGAATTTTGGTTCCACTGTGTCTAGAGCAGCGTTTCCCAACCTTTTCCGACTCACGCCCCACTTGAAAATCTCAAAGTGTTCACGGCCCACACATCTGACCACAAATAATACTAGCCAAACAGTGCGTTCTCAGAACACATTAATTTAACAATCAAAGCAGCTATCTGTCAGCACCACATAGCAACCAACAAGGAAAGTGAGGGGCAGCCCTGTGACATAAAAAAGTCTCACAAATCAACCAGAATAACCCAAATATAAAAACAACAGAACCCTTGTATATTGAATTTCATCTGACAGGTGTAAAATTGACAGACGCCATTCAGCACGTAGCCTACTTCCCAAACTACGTAATTTCAGTATAAAATGCACCCATTCAATACAAGCCGAAGTGCATACATTCAACACAATACAAAACAAAAATACATCACAGACGCTGTAAATCCAGCATGTAGGACTAGCCAGACTACAATTATTTCAACACAAGCCAAAATACATAATTTCAATACAAGCCGAAATGTAATAATTTCAACAAACGATTGCACTTTTCTAACTCACGGCACCATCAAGCTGCAGTCTGTCCAACAATAAAACAGTGTTGACTCACCTAATGAGAAGGCTGATGTTGCATCGCAGTGTTACTGATGCTAGCCACCTTTCCATTTTGGCTTGCAAGTGTTTGGCACTGACTGATAAACACACTTTACATGCTTCTAAAAACGCACAGGTGCACATTGATTGCGGTCCGTCAATGTAGACTACCATGAGTTCCCATCTATCGGTTTGTTAGTGATTATGCATTTTTAAAGGTTTTAAAAGAAAAATACAATGAAATGAGTTTTTATCCATTTTTTAAATGTAGTGTTTTGCCAATGATTTGGCGGCCAACTCGCAGTACCTTTGGGTCCAGAGTTGGTAAAGGCTGGTCTAGAGTTTTCCAAGAATGAACATCCAGTCGGCCAAAACGCCTCCTTGATGAGAGAGGTCAGAGGAGAATGGCATGACCGCTTCAAGCCAACAGCAAATATACACCTCAGTACAACAGTGATGTGCAGAAAGGGCTTCTCAAAAACACAACTGGCCCGCCCTTGAGGTGGATGGGCTACAGCAGCCGAAGACCATGCCGGCTTGCACTCCTGTCAGTTAGTGGACACATGATCACCAAAACCGGATGATTGAAGAGTGGAAAAATGTCCACTGAATACTGGTTGCTGATGGCAGGTTAACAGCATGAATCCATCCTGCCTGGTGTCAAGAGTATAGGCTGGGGGCGGTGGTGTAATGGTGTGGGCACATTTTCTTTGCTCACGTTTGGCTCTTGCTGAACAGGTGCCAATCTAGCCTTTGTCAAATGGAGCTGTCTTCCAGGAACTTGACAGTGTCTTCAGTTCAGGCCAGATCCCAACCAAGTAGAGATGTTTTGGATGAGGCGGAACAGGATGTTAGCAGCACAAAAAATCTGCAGGAACTGAGTGAAGCTATGGAGGTCAGCATGGACCAAGATCCCTGTGAAGTGTTTCCAGCACCTTGTTGAACCAAAACCTCCAAGGCTTAGGCTCTTCTGGAAGATACCCCAATACTAATTAGGTGTACCTAATAAAGTACACAATTCTTTGGATTTTCTTTGGCATTAAAATGCTCATAATTAAAGACATTGAATATCATCACAAGATATAGGCTACTGCAGTTTCGACCCCAATTTATCAATATCAGTATGGTCCTTTAAAAATGCTTTATACATTATCAAATCTCACAGCAAACATAAAACATTTTAGAAAATCACAGAGCAGACACAGATGGGTGCAGAGCGGACTGCCTTGAGGCTCTTGTTTATTTCTGCAACTCTGCCTGCGGCTGGATTCCAGATGGGTTTTCTATTCTTTCACTTCACAGAGCTCAAACATTTTCTCCAAAATCTTTCCCATGGCAACCACTTTTCTCTTCAAAAGTGCCTCCGATGACCGCTCCCTTCAAATGGAGAAAGCTCTGTTAAATTAAACACAATTTTGTATCAGGGAGATAAAGTGTCAGCAAAAAAAAAAAAAGAACCAGGAACTAACAATAGAAAAAAAAAAAAGGGGGGGGGGGGGGGTGACAGCGCCTAGCAGGTTGTGCCGTAGAGTTGTGTCACAATAATGTGCCTCAATAGGAGAGGAAATTGACTGTGTAAAGCCGAAGCGTTATTATGGCTGGCTTTCCTTTGTAATGACAATACGTGTCTCTCCACATCCCATCAGCGTACATACCCTAAAATGATGCCAGGAAATGAGTCCTGAAGATCACTGCTGGCTGCCAGTGAGAGTGATAGAGATGACAACTGGTGGATGGCTGCGAGCTATTAACACACCGAGCAAGGCCAGGCGCGAGTGATGCGTCGGGACACTTGTCAGGAATCGGGACGCAGAAGGCGAGAGTTCATTGGATTTAAGGCACAACTGCAAAATGGCAAACAAGATCATATCAGTAACACACCTGAACAGATTATCGTTGCGTCGAACGAGCGGAGACATCGATAGTTAAAGGCTCTGAGAGAAAACCAGAATCATGGTTCTGCCAACCAGCTGCTATATCAATGTCCTGCCATCACTTCTGAGCTCTAATGACTATGCAACATAAAATAGAGGTAACAGCCAAAGGTAGTGGTGGCTTTTCTCTTCACTTTTGTTATTGCATTACTGCACTTCTGTAAATGGAAATAAATAGAGGAAACATACGTCTCTCACAAACTCAAATTCCCTGATAACGCCAAATCTGAAATGCCCATCAGTTTATTCCAACACAATATAAGTGTTACATATTGAGCCATTCTTCACACGTCTCACTGGAATCCAGTCAAAAACTCTTCTTCTCACTACCCGAAAAAAACAAAAAGATCTTGCAACTGAAGAATTAACAGTTTAGGTATATATGCAAGTAATGATGTAACAGAGGAAAAACCTTTTGCTCTTCTTCATCTCTTGAGAAATAGAGGAGATCTCAATTTTGTCTCATTTTGTGATCACCTTCATCTGAAACATTTCTCCTAAAACCCCCTTCAAGGAGCAACAAATGATTCTTGAGACTTTATGAGATCAATGTGAAGATGCTAACATGTGACATATATAATGGTAAACAGCTCCTACTATATGGCTGTCGGCCCCATGGCTTCAAAAGGAAAATGCAACAGTATTGAGTTTTCTTTTCTTAGTCTTAAAAAGAGCTCATTTGTGTCCAGGAGAAAAAAAAGGTATAAATATGGAATCTCTTCTTGGATTTTGCTTTCCTATGGGGTCTGTCTAACCAGTGGGCATGTGCTTCTACTACAAATGTTATGCTGCCTAAAGGGAAGTGTGTATACACTTAATCTCACAAAACAAATGCACAAATAAAAAATAATTTACCCCTCCACCCCCAAATCCAATCATGAAAACTGGCATGGGCTATTCTTTGCACGACAAGGAAAAATGTACAAGGGACCGGAAAACCCCGATAACACACAACACCTAGAATACATAGCAGCACCGCAGAGCATATTACAGCAGAGTTACAGCCCCAGCAGCCATATGTTTAAGAGCCTAGCTGAACAGTACAGCAGTAATGCAGTAGAGTCAGGGAGATTTCCATTTCCCTATTATCTTTTCTTGGAGCTACCTCAGAGAGATGGATCTCTTACTTCTTAAATTCATTAGCTACCCCTAATAGATTTTTTTTCTTAATTATTCCTCTGTTCAATGGAGTCTTCACTCATTGTCTTCTTTAAGATTATGAGCCTCTTCACAGCTTGGTATTATTAGTTTTTTTTTAAATCCATTTCTCTATACGGTACATAGTGTGAATTTCCCCTCTCCCTTCCGCAAGCTTTTTTTTTTGTTGTTGTCAGTTCGAAACAAGCTCCTGATTAAACGGAGACAATGATGCAAGTTTCAATTCGCAAATTGTCAAAGCTTAATCCTCTGTTTCAAAATTTCCTCGAGGGTAGGAAGATTGAAGACGCTGCCGAGGGAACATGTTGGGAAAATTGCACGCGAGGAATTTTCTGCAGGCGTATGCAGGCATGTGCTCCAGTGACCTAGGTCAGATCACTTGGCTGCTACTTGTGTATGTGTTTTGTGTGTGTGTGTAACATGTGAGATAAGCAGGAAACAGATAGCGTGTTCTGTGTGTGATATATGGGCCGACTAAAGGGAGATGTTAGTGCGCATGGATGTGAGACTCTGTACGCTCGCGCGCTTGTGAAAATGGAACCCTCCCTATTTTTCATTTGCGGTCCTTGGAAGGGTGATTTATTGTGAAGGCGTGGCTCTCGGCGGCATTTCTCTCAATGTCAGAGCTGCGTTTCATCACGCTAACTGATCCCCGCTTCCTCCACGTGTAATTAGGGAGCCCTTTAATTAGCGTCTGGCTGAGTGATTGCTCGTTGTCAGTCACCTCTGCGGTCAAGCGACTTGCTGCAGCTCTACGTGGACAGTGTGGACGAAGCAAGAATGAAAAAAGGAACGAATCATAGCAAACACGAAACGAGGAGCCACGTAGATTCAACCTGATCTCCCGAAATTTCAAAACTGCTCTGTGCAAAGAAAGTGAGGGAAGTGCATTTCCCCACCAGGAGAGGATTACAAGGGGGAGACAACTAGAAGCCGGCAGTAGCTTGACATTGCAATGGTATGGTGCAGGGGCGCCGCAAGGAATCTTGGGCCCCCTGTTCACCTTGCCTACCTATCCACATGCATCCCTGGCATGTTACAGGGCCCGAATCATTCATGGTATCCCGTTGTGGAAGTCTTTGCTATTGTGCAAGTTTTCATTTTCAGCAAAACTTTTTCTTCTTTAACCACGACCAAAACCTTACTTGTTTTAGTTGCCTCAACCATTAACGAACCTTTTAATGTGATCAATACATGAAAAATGGCGTGTCCAATTTGTGCCATCATCACATAATCCTTGGAGGAACGTCATCTCCACAAGACGAAATCTACGGTATGTTTTAGTACTCGTAGGATAATTGTGCGAAACCGCGGATTACTACCGCTACGGTTTCCGAGCCGGAGGGACGCCACTGCTCCTCCCTCATGTAGCCGCTCACCGGAGCTGATAGAACAGCTTCTTTCTGTCAGTGCAAACTAAGCGGAAGACAGGAGGGAGGGGAAGGAAGAGAGAGAGAGAGAGAGAAACAATTAGCCTCGGGATCCCCGGGATCATAAGTAATAATTTGAGTGAAATTAAGTGGCAGGTTTAACAAGCAGGGATAATTTCACATTTCCTTTCTTCCTGGGGGAAATCTGGCCTTTAATTGAGTTAACACTCTTTGTTTGGCAAACACTCCTAAAGCAGGCCAAGACTGCCACTGTGTCTCATTACCGACACCCAGACCTGGTGTCAGCGCCCAGCCATCTCCCACCATCTCTCCGTCTGGCTCGCTGCCTGCCTTCCTCCCTATCCTTCCTCTTCTTCAACACAAACGTATTAATCCGATTTTTCTTTTGCTGTTTCTGAAAACAGCATGAAAACAGTATCTCTTTTGTCTGGAAGTTACAAAAAATGGGATAAATCAAACAAATTGGATTCTACTCTGCCATTAACGTAACATTCTGCCAGCTTTGCTACTCTCTATCATCTATTGATGTAACACAATAGTGATTCAACTAGTAGCCAGTTCATGAAAGCTTTTCCATTTGCTGTACTGAACACCCGGTGTCAGGTTGGACTTTCCTCTGGCGCACAGATGATGTGTTTTATGTTTCCAACAGCAGAGCGGGTTTGTTAATTGAAAATAGATCTAGATCTTCATGAACTACCATGGCTGAACAGACAAATAAAAGAGCGCCACCTACAGAAACTCAAACTTCATCAATAGGAAATCCAAGGAGAAAGACGTCAAAGTACCCCAGCAAACCCGGAGGGTGATGTGCAGGACAGGTCAACAATACAAATCCATATTAAAACAGCTTTTGAAGCTGTAATGAATTGATACCAGAACGGTATTTAGGTCCCGATTTCACAAAACGATGCAGCTATGGACGACTGCTGGGTATTGGCCACACATCGGCCAAACGTGCGGAAACGCCACGGCAACAACCACTTACCACAGAAGATAGAGCCAAAATAAAAAGAAGAACGAGGGTCTCACGGATTTACCAAAGTCTGCACTGTGAGGTTTGAGTTTGAGGCTGTTTCTCTTCCTCCTTCCTCTCCCCTCAGTGCTGTTTTTGTGTTGTTCTCTCTCGCCAAAAGTGAGAGAAATCCCCCACCATTTTGCTGCCTGATCATTTCCACAAAAACATCTGTTGACAGTGCCTCCTATTGAGTCCATTGTGGTCCATTACTAGTGCTACAGAAAGGCGCGGGTGGTAGATTGTTGTTATTTGGACAGCCCTGCCCCTCAATTCCACCCCCGGTATCCTGCAGCCTGTCTAATATTGTCCTGGAAGCCTTCATGGAGGAGATATTGAGCCGTACAGTAGGTGGATGATGGGAGGGGTGGTGTGTGTGTGTGTGTGTGTGTGTGTGTGTGTGTGTGTGTGTGTGTCGCTTTGAGGAGGATGCTATTGTGAAACTAAAGGAAAGTACCGCCACCATCACTGTGCCAGGCAGGGCCCGGAATAACGGAGAACTCAATGGAGTGTTAAATGGGAAATCATCTGTTTTCTGCCACAGATTTAATGTCATTGCTGCTCTCCCTCTGCTGCGCTTCCCCTTTTTTCATTCGCCCCCCTGCCTCTCTTTACTTCTGCATTTTGTTTTTTTGTCCCGCGCTCTCTCTCATGTTGCCAGATTTCCCAAATTTCACACTCCCTTTACATTCTCACGACTTTTTACTTTTGTTCTCTCTCTCTCTCTTTGCCGCCATGCAATCACTCCCTCCTGTCCTCGCTGCCTCGCCATGGCTGCT
>OOFE01019315.1:20823-47418 GCA_900323365.1 Monocentris japonica | reverse complement strand
ACAACATGAAAGCATGGATCCATCCTGCCTTGTATCAACGGTTCAGGCTGGTGGTGGTGGTGTAATGGTGTGGGGGATATTTTCTTGGCACACTTTGGGCCCCTTAGTACCATTTGAGCATCGTTTAAATGCCACAGCCTACCTGAGTATTGTTGCTGACCATGTCCATCCCTTTATGACCACAGTGTACACATCTTCTGATGGCTACTTCCAGCAGGATAATGCACCATGTCACAAAGCTCAAATCATCTCAAACTGGTTTCTTGAACATGACAATGAGTTCACTGTACTCCAATGGCCTCCACAATCACCAGATCTCAATCCAATAGAGCACCTTTGGGATGTGGTGGAACGGGAGATTCGCATCATGGATGTGCAGCCGACAAATCTGCAGCAACTGCGTGATGCCATCATGTCAATATGGACCAAAATCTCTGAGGAATGTTTCCAACACCTTGTTGAAAGTATGCCATCAAGAATTAAGGCAGTTCTAAAAGCAAAAGGGGGTCCAACCCGGTACTAGCAAGGTGTACCTAATAAAGTGGCCGGTGAGTGTATAACAGTAAAAGTGTATTCAGGGGTGGATTTTTCCTTGAAGGCATTGCTGTTTCATACAGTAAGAGAGACAGATGGGAGAGAGAGGGAGAGGGTTGGGACAAAAGCCACGAGCAGGATCTGAACTCATGGCGAGTGCAAGTAGGTAGCCTGCTTCTTAGCCCCCCAGGGCCACCTGCCAGGGGTGCTGGATTAAAGGGTATTATGTAAGTGGATATGAAAGCATAGTGCAAAAAATTCTGGGTTGGACAGAATTAATGTGTGTTGATGAATAAGCATGAGCAATATTAATACAGGGGTGACTCACAACATGCTGGCAGAGCCAGAGATTCCAGCATTGAAATTAATTATTAAAATTCAGTCTCATCACTTGATTTTTTTCCCCACAAAATGGTTGCTTGAAAAGTTTCCAACATTGTAAGAGCTTTTTGAGAGGTTTTAAGGTAGTCAGACGTACAAGAGGGCAATGTCCTTGAACATGAGTTTGACTGCTGAGTCTGAAACTTTTTCTACAAAGGTAACAGCAGGTTAATATTGGGTATATTTTGGTAATATTGAGTACCTCGGCTTAAGGGAACAGTAAATGCAAAGCATGCAAGGACACTCAACTATAACAATATCTGCATTTCAAATAGGAAGATATATTCATCAGGATGGTTTAGCATTTTCATTAATAACCCCTCACATTTCTTGCCCAGTGATGCACTTATCTGCCATCTCACACTCGTACACTCGTACACTCCCACACACACACACACACACACACGGATGATGGTGGTGATAGGCCAACGAGACAGAAGCCAATGAGATTAACTCCAATATGTATTTCTGGGATGGGCTGTAGGCACAGTACCATCCATTGCCCTGGGGTTTAACATACTTCCAGTATAACATTTTGAAGTGTGCATGCCTGGAGGCATGGCCAGCCGTCACTAGGAACACCAAGTCTTATTATCTCCACTCTCGTAGTGTCACATGATGAGCATCATGTGCCCCCACGCTTCAGTAACAAGCGTTGTTTTAACTATGCTTGCATATCCCCAGTTTCTCTGCCAGCAGTGTATTTTGACCTTTAGACATTTCTATACAGAGCACTACTGTTGGATAGAAATACCATTCAGGTTCCCCAGACCCCATGGAGCACCACTGGGGCCCTCTGAGGCGCCTACAGACTTTAATTCTCCAACAGCTCTCCATCTACAACACTTCAATCACTGTGCTCTCCCTCTACAGACGGCTGGGTACCTTCATCAGTGTAGCTACCACGGGTGGTCAACCTCTCTTCGCTTCACATTAATAGACTTTCATGAGCGTCTTCCGTTGGGACAACAGCCTTTTGAGACAATATTAGAGAACAATGTCAAAATGCCTCCATATTAGTAACTCAAGGACTATCAACTACAAGTGTGCTGGGTATGAAAGGAGATGCCTCCAGTATCATATAAAAAAAAATCATATAAAACACAACACACGTTTACACACAACTGTATGTGACATCTGTTGTAACATTATTATTAGTAGTAGTAGCTGTCAGCCTCACACCATCATAGCTTGTTCCCCCACGTTGGTCTTATTTGCGTTACTGAGGGAAGCCTCTTTGATTTCCATTTATAATATTTTGTCATAAATATTTCTTACACTTTCAGTTTTCTATTTGATATTTTCATTGTATAGCTAGCAAAAAAATAAATCAAACAGGATATTATGCACCTGTCAGGTTTACACTTCTGCACATATTTCAAACAGCCTCTTCACATCGCTGGGTTGGTTATTCAAATGCGACCTGAAGTGCCCTGCTGCATACAGCCAACATGAAATGGAGCCACAACCTCGTTCCACTGCTGCCAATGGCCCGAGGCTACAAACATTACAGTCTGTGATCCCCCTCACTCTACAAAAAGCCTCTCTCTCATTGTACTCCTCCTCTCATCACTGTAGGTGAAGTGGGGTGAAAGAAAGAAAAATCACAAAACAAGCTCCAATACAATAGCTGTTATAAAACACATGAAAGAGGGGGCCCTCAAAGACGAGTGTTACTGTTGTTCCGATGGCGAGCATGCTGCAACAAAAAAAATCACTTAAGGATTCAAGTGTGACAGAGTAGTATCTTGTAAGAGATCTAGCAGGGAGATTGTGATAAAGCATTCGGTTTAGTCATAAAAATACTGGATATATTATGCACGCAGTTGTAAAATCTTTCAGAATCCTTTCAAGTAAGAATGGAAAATTCATATTTGGTCTTCTCTCATGATAAGCCTACTAGTTACAGCTAAACTAGCCACAATAATACTGGTGATTTATACAAGAGATTTATTTACTTTTGGAATGCAAAACAAACTTACTTACGCACATCTTTTCACACGCCACAAGCCTTTTCAAACATGAAATCACCCAGATATGATTGGTGTTCCTTTCCTGGTAGATAGGCACTGAGCACTACTGATGATGGAACATGGAAAACATCAAGCAAATCCTTCTATTGGAATGACTGACTGTCTCTTCACCCATTACTGATCCATACTGAGATGACTGAGATGATTGTTTGAGGAAAGACTCCAAGACTTTTTGCTTCTAACATCAGAGTAAATGTGTTGGCAGGGCTTATGGGTAGCTGATGTCAAAATAATGAGCAGATAGATAATAGGGCAATATATAATAGAGTGGAGTTGTAAATGAAAGAATCGTAAGGCTGTTCATTCGGTCTGGACAAAATCCTCTTGTCATTCCTGCCTAAACTCAAAGTTGAATTTGATCTGAATAAATGCACAGTACAGTGATGGGTATCTGGTGGCTCATAGGCCACATGCAGCCTCCACATCCTTTAAATCCAGCCCAACATCAATTCCACACCAAAAATGTTCAGCAATAGGTTGGAAATTGCCTAAAATTTTGCCTGTGACTGCACACACAAAGTTACTGAAACCAACCGCCCTAAAATGTTTTCTACACGTGTTCAGAAAATATGTTTCTGAGATGAGGAGGTTCGTCAATAAGGGTAGTCTACAGAATGTGACCAATGTAGTGCGAGAAGAAAATACATCAATAGTGTATTTGAAGAGATAATGTGCACACCCATTTTCAAGCCATCTTGTGGCGACTGTATAAACATTTTTTTTCATATCATATCACCACTGAGTAGTACCAGGAAACAGAGAAGCCATGGACTATTTCTGAGATCACTTTTGATATTTATCTGTAGGAGGAAACCAAAGGACATCCTGCAACTTAAGGATAATTTCCCTGAATGTCGCAGTCATCTAAGCATTTCAGGGAACATGTGTTGAACCCAGCTCTTCTGCAGTGGAAAATGGCCGCCTGGATCTGATAAGGAACAGGTGGCATCTCTTTTTGGAGTTCCTGGCATTCAAACTTTGCATTTCTCTCTCAGTTGCATACAATGAGATCATTCCTCAGTATCTATTAGTTCAATAATGACATAAGTAATGCTTGACAAATTAAAAGAATAATCTTGAATACTTTTGAGAAAGAACGGTATTAGTGAAAGAAAAATGACTATGTGTAAAATGAATACGCAGCTATTGCCCTGAAAAGCAAGAAGGCTTAACTGGCAGAAGCAGAACAGTGATTCTGTTGAGAGAAAATAGACAGCTGAGATTTCAATGGGTCATCGCTGTTTATTGTGATCCTTCTGTAATCTTGCAATCCAACACAAAAGAGCACACATGTAAACTAGGCCCTGCTGCAGCTGCCACACACAGCATAACTATTTATTCCCCTCATGTGAAACTGATAATGTGTTCATTTATGTGGATGAATGTCGATCAACAAAATTATTCACAATTTCCATTCACTAGGCAGAATGAATGAATGAATGAATGCGTTCTTCCAACCAAATAATTCAGCAATCAGGGTGGATAAGTTGGATACCGTAACAACACAGAATTATTCATACTAGGCAGCAGCACAGTACAAAACAACTCCAGTCTCATCTGCATTATGAGCATGAGAAGCAATCACTGCCCTGTCAAGGAACATTGAACACAGATGACATGGCTCCCTGTATTTCAACTGCCTGTCAAATAATTCTTTACTTGCTCCAGCATAAAAAAAAAATAATCAGACACTGGCTCCAGATACAGACATTAAGCAGTGTATTACCATGCATACTGTATGTGATCCTGGCCCAGAAATCACCACAAGCAAGTCCTACGTTAATGGAGTTCAAGTAATTCAACATGACAAAAGCAATTATGAGCACAGTATCCATCTCCCTCGATTTCTCCTTCTTAATTCAACTCATACATGTCAGGCTACAGACCTTCTTAAAATGGCAGCATGCTTAGTATGGAGGACAGACTAGGCCATAATTAGAAATAAATGAAAACATAAATCTACTAATAAAGACAAAAATGTACAAAATAATATTCTGAGAAATCAGTCAATAAATAAAATGAGTAAAACAATATATAATCAAGAATAAATACTTTCCTTATTCTATTATTTCCCTACTCATTTATTTCAGTATTTATTTATTTACTTTTGTATTGCCTGCTCCATGATATGCTAATATGATTTTTCAGGGGGCGTGGTGTCAGACTCAAACTCAGAGTTCACTGTGCTGCAAGCTAATACGCAAGGTTCAATTTCACTTATGGGAATTGAAGGCGAGGGGTGTCCAACCACACCACCTTTGTTTGAGATCAGGCGCACTTGTGTAGAAATCGCGTCCATATTGCCAAGAACTGAGTCAACCTCTGTGTCGGTAACAGCTGGCAGATTCAAGTTAATGATTATTGTCTCTACAGGGAACAGCAAATAATCAGAGGAAGCATTGTTGTCCTTTGCAGTGGCCAAGTCTAATAATTGTCTGGATATTGCTACGCTAATAATCACAGTAAATGGCCTGGCCAGTCTTCTTGGCAGTGGCTCAGAGATAAACAGGACTTGTAGCTTGGTGCAGACAGCCAAGTAAGGCAAATCCAGTTGAGCAATGCACCAGTGACCAACCAATAGCGTGTTTAACACCACCACATGTGTTTGACTGACACAGCCTCATTATCACAGTAGGGAAAAATACAGAAATAAATCGGTAAATAAATAAATGAGCAAAAAAAAAAATGTTGATATTTTTTCTTGTTAATGCATTGTCAATTTATGCTCACTGTTATTTATTCATATATTTATTTCTGGATTTCTATATATATATATATTTTAAACATAGCAGCATAACAGCACTGTCCGGATGTGATGTGTCATTCTCACAATGAATGTTGAGGCTTCTCATTCGTTCTCGTCAGTCAAGTGACCATCAGAAGCATCCTCAGTTGGTAAACTTCCGGGATATTACTTCCGGCCCCAAGTGTGTTTGACACATGTCTAAATGGGCGACTGGTAGAGGTGGCTGCTAGACAACACGGCATGGCAGAGAGGCAGCATACTGGATGGGACCTCACAAAAACAGGCTGTGCTCCATGTCCTGAGTACACAGACACCTGGCCATTCTCCTCCCCTTCCACAATCTGTCTCCCAGCAGGCCAGAATGAAAACGACAGTAACACATAACATTAGGGATGGTATTGGCCTCATGTTACCAGACAGATACTTCATTTATCCCAGAGGGAGTTTCAATTGGCACAACAGCAATACACACTTGAGACAATACACAACATAACAAAAGCTATAATAAAGTTAACAAAAAAACAAAATGCCATGTTTGTCCCCCATACAATCAGATCATTGCACCATATCATGATATATTGATACATTGCAATGCTGTACATTTTACTGCACATTATGATTGAAACCTACACAGGAATTATATACTGTACAGTTTGCCATTTGAGGGTTCTAATATAAGATTATGTGTATACAATGTGTATGAGTATATAAGTGTAAATATAATGTTTACATGAGACTTCACATTTAACATAGAATAATTTGTGCTACAGTGTACTGAACCTGCAGCAAAACGTTAACAGGTGTCTCAGTGGTGTTACCAGAGTATCTGGATAACAAAGCTTGTAGTAAACATTACTTTTTTAAGTTGTTCTCACTTTTGTAATTGCATACAAAATGACCCCACACATCTACTTTGACTAATTAGCACAGGCTTGATGGAAACCTCAGTCTTCATAGCCACTGAACAGATGTAGCTTGATCAAGTGTAAACGCTGTACTACCAAAGCAACAGCTGGTAAATGATTGCTATAGTGACACCTACAGGATTGGCATCTGTGATAGACAAAAAAGGCAAGGTAATAAAAAAAAAAAAAGACATCTATCCTTGTTTGACAGGCAAATAGACAGGTCCAATGATTTGTTTTTTACCCAGAACTACATGACACATCAGTCACTTTAACCTTGATGTTGAAATAATGTTGTGTCCCGTTATCTGTCCATTACTCTGTCCTTTCTTTCCTCTGTGTGTGTTCAGAGTTCAGAGTGTTCTGTGGTGGCACTTCAGGTCACACTACCCCCCAGAGGGGAACATTCCATTCTCTTCAAGAGTCCAGTCCAGTCTGGGCTCTGAGGATGTGGGCTCAAGCCAGCCGACTGCCACAACTGTTGGGGTGTAGGTTTCTGGTTGTCCAAGCCAAACTGCTGCACGGTGGCTGGGACATGACAGGAAGACCAACCACAACCATTCCCAGAGTCTGACCCCACTATGAACATGATACTCAATCAGTCATACAGGGTTTGATTAATTCTCTATTCAACATGTCAGTTACATGGTTAAATTGACCTTTCTGCATTTCGAACCCAAGTTTGTCAATTTTCTTCCCCAGATACTTGCCATATTGTGGTACATGTTTCTACATTTTTCCTTGAGTTTTTCTAAAAATGGCTTGTTAGCGTATGATGGGCATCGTGTGCCACAATTATTAAAATTACGCCAACTTTTGCTGCTCTCTCTTTGACTGTAATTGTGACTATTCAAAAAACAAATAGCAGTTTCCTGTAACCTGAACAACAAGTATTGCATCAGTCGCTGAGGCTTCTGTAAGTTAGGACATAAACAAAACGGCAAGTGGTCCAAAAATAGACAAACAAGCCAGCCTGGTGCCAAAATCAGTATAATAAAAGGTTTCAGGCTGTGTATGTGTGTGGAGAGAGAGAGAAATTCTTTTCACAGACAGCTAGTATTATAGGTCTGGAAAGCAGTGGGAGGCTGACTGTTTTCTGTGGACTAAACACTGAACCCACTTGTTGGGAAAGCTCCCTCAGAGCTAAACACAGCACAGGGCTCAGCCATTTGAAATGCACCATAATTGCAGGTCTTCTGGTTTACTTCGTGTATTGGCAAGTCAAGGAATGGCAGAGCTGGACTTTCAGGGAAACCTGAGAGATGGAGTATCTCCACTTCACCACAGTGGTGCACAGCTGAGAACACTTAGCCAAGGACTGAAACTGGTCTGGCCCACTGCCCTGGGAATGAGAGCATGTCACTGGGGCTCACCAACTATAGCCACCACAGCATTCTGTCCAAAACATTGGTAACATTCCCTTAGCTAAACCAGTTTCCAGCTACACAAATAGGTGGATACTTTTCACAAGATCATTTCTCCAGTCTTTCCCATACAGTTGTAATGAAAATGTTTGGGGTGAGTGGACATTTTGGTTGTGACTCAGGCTCACTCCTGAGCCTATTCCAGAATGAGATCCGGTGGCTGATGACTCTTATTTGTATATGTATATCGTGATATATGGTCTTTGTTGTAATTGCAAATGTAATATAGAGCAAAAAGGCCACAATGTTCTAAAAATGGGGCCAATTAATTTAGCTGTGACGGGCCTCCACAGCTAAATGAATGAATCTCTCCCTCTCGCTCCCTCTCCCCCCCCACCGCACAAACACGCACTTTGGTTTAATGGCAGTTTGGTGTGCTACTTGCTCAGTCAAATACATCTACTAGCATGTCACCAGCATAAGAGTATGCCTTGTCACAATAAATAAGCATAATGTCAATGCCCCACCACAACCAAACTAGTATATCATCCCCATTCAAACAACCAAATGGCAGAATACCCTACCAAACTGACAGTATAAAGCATCCATTATAGTCAGCATGGCTTCAGTCAGCAAAATCATTACATACAATAAAAGATGAGCTCAGGCTTCAATAGCAGGCATCCAGGGATTCAGTTTCACAAACATCTGATGATGAAGTGGCGGGGGGTGGGGGGAGGTCAACTGCAACCTATTGATGCAGAGCTTACATCTGTGATAAAATATTCATGGCCAGTCAAGCACATCCCAACAACTGATACTGTCCACAGACGTGATATATGCCACTTCCTTTGCAACATTGATAGGATGACCTAGAAAGAAATGTTCACGGTTTATGTCGCTCTACTGTCAAGCTCAAACTAGCCAACTTTGAAGATTTCCAGGGAAATAGAAGAATGCAGAGAGACCTGACTAGGCTGTCACATCAATAATACAGATGATATAACACATCCTGGAAGAACAACCCACACTTTCAAAGGAAATCAGAAAAAAATAAACTCTATCCCTAATGCACTTATGAACCTTGTCCTCCAGAGGAACAATTCCTGTTGAGTTGGCAGGTTACCAAGACATTACTGGAAACATTAAAAACAAAATAAGCACCTAGTGAGTTTGCCAAGTTGTGAGGATGTAATAGCCTGGTGTATGACTGAAAGTCTTAGTGCACTGGAAAGACAAGACACAGAGAAGTATGAGGGGGGAAAATAATGTAAAATGTAACAGACAGATTTTCAGTGAGGTGTTATTGAGACAGAAGCAGAGAATATTACGAGGATCCTGATAGCTGAAAATGGACACGAGAAGAACAGACAGTTGGAAGAGACGTGAGTAGGAATAGCCTAAATGGCCTAAAGATGTTGCTGTCTTTTAGTTGCATTTACTTGCATCTTGAATCAGAGGAGAGTGGTGCTTACACAATACGGCAAATGGTGCACTGCAACATGTATGGATCCATTTGAGACATTCTATGTTTATTTAACAATGAAAATGTCAATTTTCACATATCCGTTTTGTATGTATTTGCTCAAAGGCATGGGTTGCTTTCAGACGCAAGACGCAAGAAAATGCAACACAGCAACACCTTGGGGTCATTCGGGTAGCAGTTTGTACAGTGTACAATACGTTTCAATTTAACAACACTGCAAAAACCTAAGTACCTGTTTTGTCAGGAGTTGTGGACTGTATATTAAATCTGTGACCAAGTATACTATTACAATAACACATCATAGTACCATTAGGCACTTAAGCCATGGATCCACCAAATAGCAAATGACATGTTCTTAAGAAAATGATTAGATTGCACTTAGAGCTGAGAGGAAACCTGACTGGTAGTATGACTACATGACTGACAAAGACTTGGCCAAGTGACATGAATAACATTCTCTCATGGTGCTGAACAGTATGAATTTATTCAGTTAAATGGAAAATAAGTGTACAATGATGTATAATTTAGAATAAGTAAAGCAATTTTCTCAATGAGGATTGAAGCACACAATTTAGCAGCTAGATTTGGTTTGAATTGACTGCCATAACCACTTGGCACAGTGTGCCTTGCTGGAATTTGGGGCTTGTCCTTTTTGTTTTGGGGTGTGACTTTAAACTTGGTCCCATCTTGTGTCTCACAACCCCAGCATAACACAAAACCAAGCCCTTGCAGAGAGAAATCTGTATTTCCACCACAGCCAGTCCTGTGTAGCCAAGCTACCTCTATGCGTGATAATGACACCTCATCTGAAATATGAACCCAGTTCCTCTGCTACACTGCAGCACAAAGCACACAGTCCAAAACTGCAGATCTGTTACAAGTTAGCAGGACTCCTATTACAAGGAAATAAAAATCACTAGCAGTCATAAAAACTCCACCCAAATGCTGCATTCCTCCCACAATGCCTCCATTTGGCTGGTTAAAGGCTTCTAAAGGTTCACCTCATTGTTGTCAATGTAAAGGGTTTATCAGATCTAGGCCTCAGCCTTTTCAAAATGCTTCACAAACAAACTGCTCCATCTCACGCATGCTTGCATGAATTCCTTACTTTTTCATTACATGATTGATAGTTTAATTTCAAGCACCCCGAGTCTCCAGAATAAAGACCATGAACCTCATGTCTTTTAGGACTAATGCATGTTGACCTTTCTTCAGCATACAGCACGGGAACCTTTCTGAGACCATTAAAAAGCTACTCACAGACTTCAATTTGGTCAAACACTAAATCAACCCAGCCTGGACAGCTCACTTGGTAGAGCATGAGACTCTCAATCTCAGGGTTGTGGGTTCGATCCCCACATAGTGTCAACTATCACCTTTGTCTGCTAAATGACTGTATGTGTCCATGTGCATACGTGCATGCTTGTGTTGAAAGCTGCCTGTCCATGTATATTTGTGTCCCCTCAGCACATCTGGCTCTTGTTACAGCCCCTGTGACCTGTGAGTGGTTCTGCTCCATCCCAGCCCCCATCCCTCATCTGTGGGAGAGCAGGGTAATGACTGAGTGGTGCTGGAGTTCCCAGGGCCCCTAGCTATATGGGTGTCCTCTCCTCCGCTGTAGGTTGGAGACAGCTGCCTGCTGACCAGTTGGGATTTGTTCTTTTCTCCTGCAGAATAATGTTTTTGCTTGGGAGGAAGGGGTGCAGCCAGTATTGGCTTGGTCCAGACATTTATGTCATCCTCAGGACATGTCTCCAAAAACACTGATACATGAGCTGCTTTTGCTTCTCAGAATATTTCCCTCAGCTACTATTCTCATGGGTCCCATCAATGGCAGTTTCATGAGAAGATAGCAATTATTGCTTTGACCTAATGCAATGTCTTTTAAACTGATCATCTGTCCAAAAAGGTAATTGCTGAAAGGGTTACACAGTTTGTCAGTGGTAGAGCTGGACATGAATCAAAAAAAAATACTGAGATTGCAATATTGAGTGCTACAATTGAGAGAATGACTCGCTTAGACAGAAAGGTGTTTTATTTTATTCAACCTGACCAAATTAGAGTATGAGTATTTACTGTTACCCCCACAACAGACTTTTTCCCCAACACATTTGACTTTTTCCATGTAGAAAAATGCTCACATGTATAGTAATCCATATTGCAAGTCAGCACAAACATTTTATTTTTAATTAGTACAGGGTAGTGGTGTCCAATGATGTGCCATGGAGGGTCAAGAGTCTGCAGGTTTTCACTCCAACCAAAGACTACAGCAGGTGATTTCACTGATTAACACACCTTCAACCAGAGAGGAGGGACTAATCAGTGAAGTCACCTGCTGTATTCTTTGGTTGGAGTGAAAACCTGCAGACTCTCAGCCCTCCATGGCACATGATTGGACACCACTGGTATAGGGCATCCCTAATCAGTGGCCAGAAATCCATAACATCATGATGCCCAGAAGGTGGTAGAGAGACTAGGGAAGTTCACAAGATTATCAGTCAGTACATAGAACCAACTCCGCCATAAAAAACAACAGGGCTAAATTAGACTAAATCAACTAAAGCCAGACATTAATTATCTGCTAGCCCAACTTGTTTTGGTACCAAGAAATGTGTGTAGGCGTGATTGTATTTCTTTCCATGACTGACTGCATATAACTGCTATTGATTGTTTGACGGAGATAGATTGAAGAGGCCATTTTGTACTGAGTCTCCAAAGGAAAATATACTTTTTCATCTTGACTCTGCTCTGTTTTCTATCTTTGCATGCCTTTACTGAATCATATTCTGGTATCTTCATTTGAGTAAACATTCCACAGAATTTTTCAGAACCAGTTCAATACCATATTTCCTCATCGTAATCTCTTCTAAAACTGCATTGCAAGATGTCAACCTTACAAACTTAATGTGGAAACCTATTTACAAACAGATTAATATTAGCTAAGAAAAAAAAAAAAAAAAAATCATGATTCCGGCATTTGTTTAGATTGGAAAAGCCCTTAGAACAAATTTGCCTGTGAGATAGCAAAACGGTGGCTAACTACTAATTTTCCACAAAATGACAATGAGCCGAGCTCAAATCACCAGATTAACTCTGTTAATCTATCGTTAACATATGGGCAATTCAAGTATGACTTTGTGGCGGACTGGGGAAGGCTAGCGGCTGCGGCCAATCAAGGCTGATTGCAGCCGAGCCTTTTTAACCTGTGTGTGAGAGAGCGCGTCAGTGTGAGAGGCTGACGGCGAGACTGAGTCTGTCAGGCGATCGGGAGCCGGACTGTGGAGGAAGAGCCAGCGGGACCAGCAGTGGCGACCGACCAGGGTCCGCGGAGGGTGCACCAGATCCAGTCCAGTGGACGGAGGGGTGCCAGCAGGTGTTTGACAGGGTGAAATTAGCCCTCTGTGGGGGGCCTGTTTTGCGTACGCCTAACTTCTCTCTCCCCTTTTGCCTCCAGACTGACTGGCTCTTCCAGGCTGCCCCCGGCTGCACCCTCCGCAGAAAAGTGTCAAAAATAATGGAAAGCTAAATCAATGTGACACATCCACCTTCTATTTTCTACGTATTTTCTTTTCAAGAATTCAAATAAAGAAAAGCATGTTATCAAATAAATGATTCAATTACAATGTGTCAGTTCCAATGTTTGTTGTGGTATTGGTTTAGGATTTAAATTTAGATACTTGGGCCCCTATTGGCATAACTTTCTCTCTCTGACCACAGAAGTCTCCACTAGAGCAAAGTCAATCTCTGCAGTTCATTAACTTCTATCAAAGAACTGCAGCTGCATTGACATGAACTGAGATCGGGGTCTGGTTAGTGTGAGAGAGGCCGGAGCATGGAATAAAGGGAGACTCTCTTATTGACGGCAACACAAGAACCAAAGACAATGCAGAATTACACTACTCTGCTGCTGATCAACCACCCCAGAGATCAGAGGAGATACATTCCTCTCTGGATGAAAACCCTAGCCTGTTAATGGGACCATCCAGCCCAAACAAAGGCCCGATCAGTATGTGTTATGTGCAGTGTTATCATTACAGCACTTCAAAGTAGCACCATCTCTAAGGGGCTTCCTTTGCTGGCTGTGCAGGGCACGCTCCGTTAGACACGTCAGTTCTCATTGGCGAAAGTAGGACAGAGCAACCGTACACGCAGTGGCCTGTTAAAGATTAATGCAGATATTGCTCAAGTAAACCAGCTTACAAAACAAGGTAAAGCATAATGCAATATTTAAAAGCAGAGGCAATCTATAACTGGTGCGTTTGAGCAGCATGTAACAGTCAAGGGACCTGGAAAGGCCCTTGGGGCATTCTAACTTATCATGGATGAATACAAACAGTCAGTGATGCCATTTCAATAGCTGGGTTTTCATCCAACAAAGAAATTATGCAATAACTAGTGATGGAAGAGCATTTGTTGTGTAAATAGTGACGTTTATCTGTCCACGAAGATCTCCCACAAATGTCATTGTACGGCCATTAGTTTGTGCATTGTCTTGTCTTTGGACAGCATGAAATATCGTAAACATTAGCTGACACAAATGAACAATGACAACTTGCTCAATACTAATTGATTCTCGAAAGGCTCTTTCCATTTTTCATGTGGATGCACTTTTTGAAATGACCACATTCTAGTTCAGGAAGCCTAAGTAATCACGTCAAGCAAAGCGACTTGGATCTCATTTATGGGAGGTTTTTAGAGGTGTTGTTGGGCAGATGAGTCATGTTTGGTTGTATCGGTGGTGACGCAGTACAACAGAGAGCACCTGTGTGAGGCTGAGAGCAGCTCCTTTCAGAGCTCAGCAGGCGGCTTTGGCTCCGAGCATCTCTGGGCCAATCATGTACTCTCATCTACCAGCCAATATCTTCAACCCCCTGTTGCCTACAAGTTAGTTGTTTCAGTTCTACAGGGAACAATTATGGGCTCCATACCAAGCTACATTTATGGTGTGAGTAAGAAAAATCATTTGAGTCAAAGAGGGTCAAAGATGATTTAGCGTTGATTTAGTGTTGTTTAAATGAAACAGTTCCCAAAAATACACAATTATATTTATGTCTCTCCAGAATCCTTTCTGACCAATTTCAGACATGGGAATTTTATGCGGTCATTTATAAAAACATGGTATGATTACCATCATCCACAATCCACTATGCTCTCTGGCAGTTGACCTCTCCCAGAACGAGAACGTAAGGGGGGTCTGAGAATCAAATTATTGCTGCCTTCAAATTGGCCAGCGACACTCGTAAGCACATGGCTGGGTCATGAGTTACTGGGAGGATAGTAATCATCCCAAGCACTTCTCAATGACAGAAATTGTCCATCTCCACTGCTCCTACTTTAAGCTTGCTTAGAATAGAATATTAATCCATTTGTGAAAGGATCTGGTCATGCCCAGCTCAGAAATGGGGGGGGGAGGGGAACAACACATCAGATAGCAGAGATAGGCCATGAGTCTGAGGCTTGGCCTAGTGTGCTGTGGTGTCAGGGAGTCCAGCAAACTGACAGAAACCAGCGACAGAAACCAGTGTTCACAAGAAAGGAAATCGCATGCTTCTGAGAAACGCTGTATTCCACTTTTGAGTAGGAAAGGATGAGGCATTTATTTATTCAATACCATTCTTCTTCTACCTCTGGTTATAAATAACCTCAGGCAGATTCATTTTGCAACCTCAAAACATAGTGTATTGTGCGTTTACAATGTTTTCTGATGAATGGACACCCCAAACGTGTTTCACATTCCAGTCAATTCTCATCACAGGTGGAGGAAGCAAGGGGAAAAAAAAGTGATCTGAAAATCATTCTTTGAAAATCAATATTATTCAGATGCACTGTTTCAAAGAATGTAGTGCCGAATGACATAAATCCCGGCGGAAATCCCAGATCCAGATCACCACTAAAGGGCCAAGGTCTATCTGTCGATCAAATTTCAGCTAAATCCAATTTGAACTTTTTGAGATATCTTAGACAGACAGGAAAACATAACCTCCTTCATTGGTGAAGGTAATAAAAGAAGGTTGGCTCTGTTTCAGCAGTGAGCAAAATTTAGATTAGTACTTAATCTAGTGGTCATTCAATCCTCTTTTCACGTTATTGTATAAGAATTCCTTATATTTATTCACGTGTCAGTCCCCCGTTATCAAATTTGTCACCCAGTCTAACCACTTATTGCTACCATTAGCAATCCCTCTAATTCCACCTCACTCTGATTTCGTGCCAGGCTCATTTCTTTCATATCACAGCATCACTCTGCTTGTTTGTCTGACCCTACTTTAATACTTTAATACTTTAATAATGCAATCACAATGGAACTAGCAATAGCACAATAATTTAACTTCCCCTTGAAAACCTGCTGTGCAAGTCTGATGTTGTGAGCTAGAAATGGTCTTTAAAATGCAAAGTAATCACCCAGAGGGGATGCAAAGGCAAGTTGGCAGTTAATACCCGTTTACCTGAGTCAGCTGTTAATTAATTTCATTACTTTTTAAATGATTCTTCTTGTTCTGAAAATGGCCTCACAGAGTCGAGGTGGTAGGTGTAATCCATTTGTCCACTACTTGGTCATAGCAACTTTTTATAGCAGATTCAGCTTTGTAGCAACTTTTCTATAGGGGTTTTGATATGTCCGTTGGGAGTTCGTCTTTGGGGCTGTGTAAGCAAAACTGTTTTTCCAGTTGTTTGACTATGTAGCTCCGTCTATTCCAATCCTCCTTCTTCATCTACTGCAACCCGCATGTAGACACTCTCAGGAGGGAACACTGAAATCAAATTTCAGCTTGCAGAAGACGTGGTGAAAGTATTGAACGTTTACAATTGAATTTTGAATTCAATCTTTTGCAATGTTATCAAAGTAGTATTGAAATTTCGGCTATTGTGACAATACTAATAGCTAGATAACCACTGAATCCTAAAGCTTACTGCTGAGTCTTCTGGAGGTGTCGTGGGCCTGATTCAACAAAATCTCTGTGATGGGAGGCGTCCACTTAACCCCAGTGTCATACCCGCACTCACACACACACACAACCCTATAACATTTAGAGTAGTTTGCAAGTGAATGGTGCTGCCTGTCTGATGGCTCTGTAGATGTATGATGTGTAGCCTGATGTCCTCTATAGTCACCATCTGTGGGTTAGTGCATCATTTTTCCTGACATCTGAATTGGGCTTCTGTGTGAATGCTCACCTTGGATTATGGCACAAAGGACTGCAACATCAAATCCTGTGTATTGGTAAATTCCACCCACACATGCACATATCACCCTCTGCTTGGGGCGTCCCTCCTGTCCACTCATAAGGCTCATCACTGTTCCACCCATAGCCATGAATTATTATTCTTCTACAGTGTATAGTGTATAATATAGTGTATTATTATATAGCGTATAGTGGCATCATTATTAAATCATGCCACTTAGCAGATCACATATAATTCATTTGTTTGATCCTACTTGGCCCCAAGTCCTTTCCTTAATGGGTTAATAAGTTCACTGTGTGTGGTCTTGAGAAGTGGGGGTGCTGGCAGAGAATATTAGGGTTGCCTCAACAGCCCACTGAGCATCAACCTTGGCTGATGGACTTTGTGGCCTTATTCAGAAAACAAATGCAACTACAACTGCTCAGCATCATATCAATACCAAGTAATTCTTTAGATTTTTCAGAGGTATAATGTAACATCAAAAGGTGTTTCCTGATGGCTGGTTTTTAGGCATAGGTTTCAGAGAGCCAACATCATGTTGTACGTCACACTTCCACAAATAGAAAGAATGAGGTATGTAGAAACTACTGCAGAGATGATGGAAACACAATTGTGGTTGAAACGTTGCAACCACAATGTCGTAAAGTCATTCCAGTGTCCTGTTGAAATTTTATTAAGCAAATCCCTCCAAATACCTAGAGCTCAAGACACACACTTAGAATTGGACCAAATGAAGTAAACTAAATTCAAAGATTCATGATAATCACTAAATTCATAAGAGTAGGCCATTTCCAGAATGCCAATCCTTTGGTCTTTAATCCTTTTGTGCATGCCTGAATTGATACCAGATATATAGTGAAAATCAGAATCAGGGTCAGAATAAACATTAGTCAGGGGGTGTTACTGATCTGACCAAGAAGGCTCGATAAAAACTGGCTCTAGTCAGCTGAAATTTTTACCCCTCAAAACATCACAAAATCTGCACCATTTAACCCAACTTGCTCAAACAGGGCAAACCAACACAGCTCCTGGCGTCTTGAATACAGTTTGTAAATACATGCCTCTGAATGTACTGTCTGGATTCCTGAATCCCCATGGCCAATGCATGGTTAAAGGACTTCAAGATGTGTAAGATTACTCATTAGTCTGCACGCTGTGATTCAGAGGATAAACAACATTCTTGGTCATGAGGGGTAAAACCATATGGTCCAATACAGAACACTGGTGCCCTGTAAAAGTCGTGAGGCTATGGAGTAAAACATCTCTATTAAGAGCTGCCCGCTCTCATTCAATTAGGCTTTGGGCTGTGAGTCATTTCCTGGAAAAGTACAAGCACATATAGAACATCGCAAAAATTATCCTTAATCCCATGTTATACTTTGTACACAAACCACATAGTCCAGTGTCATACTTGTGACTCTTTAAGTCTATTGTTCTCTCGGTATGCTGCATAACCGTTAATTACAGCTCCTTTTTTTAAATGCCATTGTTTCAAAAACATTTTTTGTTGCTTGGCATTTTAAGACGGGTAATAGAAGATTACTCATCTTAACCCACTCATAGAAAATAACATGGTTGAGTGAATTATTTGGAACAACAGCTCACATTGCTGAGTACAAGATCAAGCTCTGCTAGGCAGCTTCCTATCCTCTGTCTATCCATGAAGCTGAGAGTTGTTGATCCTTTATTTAGATGCTTGTTTTATATGTTTATTGATAGTGCTTAAACTTGCATTAAGAATTAACTGTTAGTTTATAGCATAAAGTTTGTTTTTTCTGACAAGTGAAAAATTACCTTTAACACCCAAACTGGGAAAAGAGGTACAGAGCCAAAAATGGGCTGGTGCAAAAAGAAAGAAAAAAAAAAAAAGCTTTGGTTTAGCTTTTGGTTTTGCATTGTGTCTCATTTTTCATAAGTAACTTCTAGTCTTTAAAGAATCTATGTGTGCACATATGAGTAATTGATGAACACTTAAATTACAAAACTAAAACACTTGATTGGGGTTTTAAGCATTTTGTGTGTGCCCAATAGGAAGCAGTCAAACCCTCTTCTCTTCTATGGCTAACTACAAAGAAAAAAAAAAAAGAAAAAAAGCAACCTTGCCTAAATGAAATTACAATGAAATGATGACACATTTTCTAAACCACAAAAGTTCTTTTCATGAGAGGATATGGTGAGCTCAAAGAAAGACCTGGTTAAGTAGTTTCCATTCACGTCAACCAGGGAGCTATGAAAGAAGAATACAACGTCATACAAACAGAGGGAGTGTTAAACTGGTTTTACATGTCGCCCACCCCACACCTACTGTGCCCGATAATAAACTATGGGCATAATAAGGGGATCTTAATAATTTAGAGTCTTCTCCAGACAGAAGACGTTATTCATCAGATCAGTCCAACTCCTGCTTCTGCATTTTTGAATTGTCATTAGTACGATATAATGTTCAGCAGAGTCCTCCTGACTCTTCCCCAGAGACCCCACAAACTGGCAGTTTTGGAGGAGGTTACTGTGGGACCCTCTGAATTCTCACACTCACACACAGAGTTCTACACAGGGATGGCTCTAACGTACTATGGTAGGATTACAACAGAACCTACACAGTTAAGAAAAAGATGGGGCAGTACCTGATGGCTAGATCTAACAGTCACGTACGCCAGAGGCTGACTAACCTTTAAAGTGACGTAATCATTGTGACGTAAGCAACCGTTTAAGGCTTTCCACTGCCCTAAGGGACCTCTGAATTGGTCAAACAAAAACAAAAAAATTGGGAGGATAAAATGTACCCTAAAATAACTATGGCCCATGAACCTATGAAGTATTCATGGTTTTATCAATGAGCATATATGTGACAATTACACATAAATGAACAAGTCATTTATTATTAGATACACAGCAAGGGGAACAGCACACTCAACTTCTATTTTGTAACTTTTCAGAAAGCTGCTGAGTCCTATATAGCCACACTGAAGAAAAAAAAACAAGTTTAAATTATTTTCACAAACAACATCCCTCAGAAACAGTCAAAAGTTCTTTCGCACTTGGACTTCCTCAGTGTTTCCAAACACTGCAACACTGCAAATGCTGGGAAAAGATAAAATGAAGAGGCAAAGCTGTAGCCAGCTACTTACATGTCCATGGCTGATGAAACCATGTTTACTGGCGATTCGGTCAGCTTCCTCCTGACCTCCAGGTATGTGAACAGCCCATGTGTTGGTGTAGACTGTCTGACCCAGTGTTGTTCCCAGCCCAAAGACCAGCAGGACCAACAGAGGCCCTAGTAGCAACTCCACCAGCCTCAGCCTGGGGCCTATTGAGGGAGATGGAGGGCCAAAAGCCATGGGTTCTCCTAGTGCAGCACAGTCTCTGAGCACAGCGTCTCTCTGGCCGGGTCTGCCTTTGGTATGCAGGGGAGACACACAAAAGGGTACAGTCACAGCACACAGATGGCCTGAAGGGAATGACAGAGGAGAGACAAGGAGAAGAGTAAGGAAACAAAGAAATGAAAATAAGATCACATATCTGCATCAAAGGTGAGCAAAACATCGAAAAACAATTCTTCAAAGCCAGAGAAGCTCTACTTCACAGGTCTATGTCGGTAGGATCAGCCTGTGACCCAATAGGACCATAAAACCTGCATTACAAAAGGAGAAATTTATATCACAAATGTGTCAACATTCATGGGGAAACCATTCATGTCTGGCCCAATAAAGAACAATGAGTCCACTTCTGAGGTCTTGTTCTTGCTTTTGCTGTTGCTTTGTGATGTCTTACAGCGTTGAATTGGATCATCAGTGGATGAATTGGGGGAGGAAGAAACTTGGGTGGAGGGAGTTGCCAAGTATGGCAGCAAACCAACTTAGATTCATTATAAATGCAACCTATGATCACCCTCCAGTGCCTTATGTTCAGGTATAGCTACCCTTAGACATATTTTGTTGAGTGTCTGTCCCAAGGATGATGTACCTGGCAATTTGTTTTGCCCATGAGGGAGAAAAGACTAGAAGACTAGCATTTTTGTGGCTACAAATGAATTATATGTGATCTGATAAGTGGCATGATATAATAATGGTGATACAATAATTATGCCACTAGATAATATATCATAATACACTATATTATACACTATACAATAATAATTTCTGGGTGGAACAGCAAGTTATAGCAAGTTTAGAAATCATTAAGTAATATTGTGAACTTGGGATAAGCCTAAGCGTAAGTACAGTAGGGAGGTGTTGTGGGCCTAACTGAATGAAACATCTGTGACGGGCGGTGTCCACTTGATTACCCCAGTGACATACATGCACTCACACACTCAACCCTGTAACATTTAGATTAGATTGCTAGTGACTGCTGTTGCTGTTGCCTCTCAGATGATCCTGTAGATTTATGACAACATAGCCTGATGCCCTCTATGGTCACCACAGGTGTGTTAGTACAGTATATCATTCTTTTGGCATTGGCCTTCTGTACGAATGCTCACCCTGGATTATGGCACAAAAAAGATTGCAACATCAAAATGTTACCCTTCCGATTTTCAATGATAGTTCCCGTATAGCACCAGGTTCTGATTCATCAAACAACAAACAAGCATATTCAGTTTGTTTTGACTTGCCACATGAGAATGCTAAGTTGCAACTAACGTTACGCTAGTTAACCATGCAGGTAAAGCCAGGTCAGAGAGTGTGTATGGTGGCCAGCAGGGACAAAGTTTGAGAACAGACAAAGACCAAAGGCTGTTTATACTAAGGAATTCAAATGTCATCATGTTACCAGCCAGTGTGGCAGGTGGTTTATCTGCTAAACACAAATTATACAGGCACTAGACTCCGGTCTACTGGACAGTTGTGATTTTTCTTTACTTGTCCGTTCGGGCAAGTGACAAAATGCCTTGCCTCAATTTTAAAAGCACGAGAGGGGTTTTCTGCCAGTCAACATTTAAAGCCTGCGGTCTATAAGGTTGGCTAAAGTAAATGCAGACCAAGGTGATGCAGCGAGAGTAAAATATTAAACAAAAGACTCATGTGAGATTATTGCTCACATAGTCAGATATACTGACGTTAAAGTTAAAATGACAATGATTAGTCACAACAATTCTTGCTAAGGTGGGCCACCATGCCTATAAAGTGCTGCGCGGAACCTTGGCTATTGGCACTTGACCTTTAAAATGAATTGACTGGATAATTGAACTGAATGATAAAAGCAACACCGACTTTTGTCACATTATCATAATATCTGTTCCACACAAAAGGCGGTGAAAGCACCTGGGAAAGAATAAGAAACATTATGGACATACAAAAGCCTTCAGCCAAGTTCAGGTCAGAGCCATGATTCAACAGCATTGCGTCCTAAATGCCATCTGTTGTAAAATCTAGCCGAATAGCCTAGTGGTGACGTTGCCACATCTACTCTACCTCATTTTCAGATGGTGTCCACCTCTTCATTTTTGCTTTTTACCTTGTTTGTGCCTTCATTCTGTCTATGCAAACATCTGGAGAGCAGTAACAGGCTTCATAACAGGGACAACTGTCATACATTAACATAGCACCATATATAACAACACCCTAGTGGGAGAAATGAGAAGCCAGTAGTGTCCCTCAAAAGTGTAACTCTTTTCAACGTGCCAACCTTCTACAATATCTTAACCCTTCCATCACTCTTTAAATATTCCTTCCTCTTCTGCAAAGCCTATTTTATGAACATGTACACAAACAATAAACCAATAACTAGATTCAAACGAGAACAGCAAACATAAGTTAGATCTTTACCTATGCAGTATCTGGTCAATTCATGAAAACGAAAATGAAAACAATCAAACATCAAACACGAAGTGTATAAGGACTTAACTAATTTAAGCTGATGTTTATCAGGGTATTTAGTTAGTCTGCATGGATACTGAAAAAATACCTATGCTTTTAACAAAATGCCTGGTAGACAAAAATCATATGTAAAACTCACCTTTCTCCTTTATTTGGATGCAAAATGAAGCAGATACAACATGTAAATACAGTGTGTAACTTTCCAAGCCTCAGTTTAACTTCCAGACACGCACGGCTCAAAGTACACACGCCACTTGTGACCGCATCTGGACGCTCAACAGCTCAGCTTGGTTTAATGTCAATGTGAAAACCACATACCATGGAATAACAAAAGCCTAACTATTTTACTGCTCAGAAAGACAAAGGGCTGTGACCAGTTTTAGTGTTACCACAGTAAATGATACCATAGGTCAGACTATGATAATACAGGTTATAATAAAAGGAATATGTCAAATTCAGATTTGCCAAATATCATTGAATCCCAAATACATAAGTCTATAACACCAGTCTTATTAAAGAATGCATACAAAACTTTGAAAAGGAAGTTGTTTACACGGCATCATAGTTTTTTCAGATTTTGCTGAGATTAAAATAAAATCCAAAATGCATTTATCTTATTTGACCCTTAGCTCACGCTTGAATTTCTGCTAATTATTGACAGGTTTCACAAGCCATAGTTCCACACGTGGAATCAATATCTTAGTGGAGGCACACTCAAATATGTTTAGCTCAGGGACCACTTTTGTGAAATGACAGGCAGCCTGGGTGGCAAATTGATGCAATGGCAATAATAATACTGATACAATTAAATTACTTTATGCACTTGCTCTAAGTAACACACAAAGATCACAAGGGGCTCATCTCACACACATGCCCGCCCACCCAGCAAGAGTTGAATCTTCTTGAACTGTACTAGACTAATGAAATAACAGCTCAGAGACGTGAATTATATAATTGATACCTGAATAGTGGCATTGAAAACTATTTATATGGCAGAGCATCAGTACAAGACTGGGTTTAACATTATAACATTACATAATAATTAAAACATTAATTTACTATGTATTTTATATTTTAGAAACATCAGGTCATATGCAAGTTGTATATTGTGGGAGAAGCACCCATCAGCATGGGATGAAATTTCGATGGGAAAGGAACAAAGAGTACCTGTTGTTCTGTCTGTTCACACAGCGAGTGGGAAGTGTTACACAGAGCCCACTCAGCTCCACAGGCAGCATAACTATGTATAAAGGCCTTAATTCCTAATTTTCAGAGTGGTGACTATCCAGGATTGTAGTCTGACTATAATGGCTTACTACTATTACATCACCATTACTATAAGATCAACTTTTATTATCCATGATGGTATCTATATATGAAACATCTGAGGCTTACATAGGCTAAGACTAGGGCTGGGCGACATGAACACAATGAATATCACAATACTCAATATCACAATGTTCAATATCGATATAAAACAACGCATGTTAACGCACGCAAAATCACATGTTAAATAATCAAATTAATCCAGATTTTTATTAGTATTTTCTTTGTCGTTTAGATAAGAGAATTGTATATCACGATAACTTGATATTATTTCATCAAAATGTGATTCTATTGAAAGATGATGAACAATAATATTGAATTATTGGCCAGCCCTAGCTAAAAGTAGATATTTTACAAAAGACAACAAACTTCAAACAGAGATGCACAGTTAACCCAACATTCAGATCACTATCATCATGATGATCATGCTTACAAAAAGTATCATACGTGTGCCTTGTTTACTGTCTATTAGTGTTATGCACTGTGATGTTGTATGTGACACTGCATTAAAAACCAATTTCGTCATGAATAATAACGTCTTGTATGACTTCTGCATCATGGCAAGGGCACTTATTCTAAAAATATAAATTAGGGTCTTAAAGATAATCGTTGAATCTTAAGCATGCTGTCCAGTATTTCTAAATAATCAACATGTTGGAAATACAGTCGGCTTTACCAGTGCATGAATTGGAACAAAAAGGGAGCCTGTACTTTAGGGGCAAATGTGCGTGTGTGTGGCTATGGGTCTGGGTTCTGCCCTCTAGGTAGCTATGCACAAATTACATATTAGACTTCAATGATTACTAGGCTCCATAGGTCTACATTGTAAAGTTCTGGAAGAAAGTTACTCTATCAAATATTTAGGAAAATAAAAGTCTGACTGCCTACGCTTTGGCTCAAAATCTATCAGACCCACAGTAACGGCAAAATGAACAAGGCCTAAAGTAATTTTGGCAGGATGAGATATAAGTAAAAGAAATTCTTTAGATAACATGCAACATTCATTCTAGGTTGAACAGAAACCAGAAGTCATGACATTTAAAGACATCTACAGCATCAGTGCTCTGCCGGTCAAAGATTTCTACTTTAGTGCCTTGACAGAAAAAGCTTTAAACTTACCCCAACTTTTCACTTAGAAGTTATTGTTACTAAGAATGTAGTTGTTGCTACGCAAACACATTGCTTCTACATGACCAAGACCAAATAAGTCATCCTTGTTGTGCTTTAAAATTAATGGAATTACACAACTGCAGTTGTTCATAAGATATACGTATATATAAATTGCAATGACCTTTGCAAATTCGCTGAAGGCATTTTACACTGTCAACTCCATTTGAAGTTTCGTGGGTTGACTGTCAGTTAATTTATGTTCTGATGAAACAACACACATCTGTTATTCCTCATACTTCTGACACATTTCTTCTAACCAAACTTTGGCCTCTAACTACTTCTTCATACTTTTGGCTATGTAGATCACTTACTGCACCACACACACTTCAACAATATGTTCAATTATACAGCTAAAACTGTTTGTCCTTTATTTCTCCACTTTATTTCATTAATCACTGCAATGCTGTGACATCTGTTCAGTTTTTCAACTTGATTTTAGCTTAAATGGCAACTACTACAGATGCATTTCCTTGAGTATAAGTTGACAGCACTAGTACAACAGCTCCTACCATACTGCACAGTCAAGCACACACATTTTCTTTTCAAAAATGTACCTTGTCTAGTTGAGATATATTGCTTTCATGTGGTGGATGTAACTGCATGCAACAGGCCCAATAACCTTGGTTTAGTTGTTTGTCCATGAGGTGCAGCAGCTCAATATTGAATTACTGTACAGGTATAGAAAGAGAGATATAAGCACTAGAAGCAGGAATGACAGTGTGGTCCACTCCCATGATAAAGCAGACAAATTCCTGTGCAAAAATCACTCCTGTGAGACTGAATGGCCAACGTTAAGTGACACTTTGCACTGCAACTGTGGAATAGATCAGTCTGAAAATATACCAATACCAAAATGTGCCTTTCCAAGTTAATGTTCATATCACTCCAGCGTTTGCGTTATTCGACAGCAGAATTAAATGAAGCACCCCTAAACTGAATGTAGACCGTGGTCGCCAGCTAAGAAAGGTTCATAAATAACCAATAGCCAATAGCTATTAAACAAGCCAGATATTTAGATCCTAACAATAGACCTGCAGTATTTTGCAGAGCTGGATTGATGTATTTAAATGTCAAAGTTCACTAGGATTGACGCCTAAGGAATCCACGTGCCACAACCTCCATAAACCACTGGGCTATTTGAGTAAAATATTAGAGTGCACATAGAAAGACTTCTGTGGAAATTAGCAACATGCATCGACAACTCACTTGTTGTTGCAAAGAGCCTTAATTGATACAAGGAGCGGTGATTAACGCAGTACAGGGAAGAGGAAAAAAAAACACTGGTCACTTTTTATTTGTGGGCTTAAGTTTCTTAAAGACGTTTGAAATATCGACCGATGGAAGAAAGGTTACACTTGGTTTTAAACCGTAGGACTTACCACAATAACACACGCGTTAGGTCCGTGACAACAACATGTAGGCGCAGACCCGTAGCTCGACCTCGGCTTTCCTCCCGATCTGACGACTCCTTCGCTGACAATATGTCTGAAACTGTATCGCGTTATTACCGGCAACTTGATACGGTGTAGGCTGACCTGCGTTGTTTCACGCGTACCTCCCCCTTCTTCTCATTCACCCCTCCCGCAGATTTTAAACCCGCAGATTCCCTCACTCGCTCGCATTTGCTGAACCGACACAGCCGACTGATG
>OOFE01019314.1:0-13318 GCA_900323365.1 Monocentris japonica | reverse complement strand
CCCATGCATTCCTCTGCCAAGAGCCCGGGCCTCCCTGGAGAAGCCGGGATGAGAGGCTGACTCACACTCAGAAGGGGGCTCTTGTGCTGGAGCTATGCCAGGGGTGTAGATGCTAACACACACACACACAAGCATATACACATCTCATTGTTCTGTCAGAGGTGCTCATCTACACAGAGACACATAAAAACACACATGCAGAGGCACATATAAGCACACACACACTTTCTTCCGCCCTCTGCCTCCCACCCTTCCTCCAGCTCCTGTCTCTCTCATTGTTCTGTCAGTCAGGATGGTTTTTTAGCAGTGAGCCACGGTGGGGATCCTCTATTTCCTGAATGGGTAAAACCACAGGCTTGTAAACCACAACTGATTGATTTATTGGGTTTCAGGGATTGAGGTAGGTGGGATATTGGATGCTCCTTGGAGATCTCATACTGAGATCATTCAATAAGAGCAGTGGGGCTGCTGTGTGAACAACGGGTGAGAAATTCTGGCGTCTTGAACCTCGGTTTCCAAAAACATACAATGGGATAAAGATGATTTTAGTGTTAAAGGGATTAGACTGTTTGTTGAAAGAAACATATGCTTAAATTAGCCTCGTGAGATGATGAATGTCTTATGGAGCTTTTTCTTCCATTAGTTGGGGTGAGCCTCTCAAAAGCATTTCAATCTATTTTTAAGATGCCTATGTTAAATTTATCAAAAGCTCCCGTCTCCATGTTTTGGTTGTTGAGATACTGGAAGCAAAGACTGAGGCAACTGCTTTTCGGACTCACAATACATCAGAAAGTCTTCTTGAAATCCTGAACTCTCCCTTTAATACACGTTTGGGAAACCCAACCATGGTGTAATGGAAGAAAACGGCCATTTAGCTTGCAGTCAATCACATGCCACAATGTCCTTAGTCGCCCAGAACAATATTCTGTAATTCATAACCAAAATGTCAGCAGCAAATGATTGATGGAGAACGGGAAATGCATACATAAAGTAGATTTACTAGATTGCAAAGAGAAGCCAGCCTGGGAACTTCTCCCCACATAATGTATAGTTGGGAAAGGAAAAAAAAAAAAAAACAGACTGGCCTTTACATTTGAAGAGCTTAAAAAAGGAAAATCCATCCTAAAATAAAATTCACATATTATTCTTACCTTGGGCAGTCCAGTCAGTATTTGTGGACACAAACATATTTCTCATAACCCTGGAAGCCAGAGAAACAAGAGTCTGATCTGTCATGTTAGTTTAAAACTTTTATGTTCCCCACCTTATATGATTCTGCGCTCTGATCATTCTATATTATTTCTATTTTCTATTTTTTAAAACAATATATTTTTAAAGTATGCCAACTTTTATGTTCTTCTTTTATTCTCTTTTCTTTTTTTTTTATCTCATTCTGTATTTCTTTTCTATGCTTTCTAAAGCACTTTGAATGGCCTTGTGTATGAAATGTGCTATATAAATAAACTTGCCTTGCCTTCTGTGCTTCTTATTTGAGAATGAATTGGAGATTGATTTCATGGACTTACAGAAACATACTTTGAGCTTTTACAACTAAATAAGCTTTATAGTACAGCTATCAAAGTCAGTCCCCTCCACTGAACAACTCCAGAATGACAGATTAGTCTTGGCTCTTGTGGTTCCAGGTTTGGGAAACATGCTGAACGGACCAATAGAATAGAAATAACATATGTGAATTTTGTGTTTTTGGGTGTATATTCTTTTAAATGTTAGTGGCGATGAGAGTGAGGAATACTGGACGTACAGACTCGACTAGAGGGGAACAGAAGCTGGGAGTCCATTGGAGTTTGCCTATAGTGTATCCCTGTTACTTCACTCACCAAAGAGAGAACCAAGGCTCTGAATCATCCTTTATATTGCTTACCTATCTCATCTTTGTTCGATGAGTTATTCCCTAAATCAATACCCAGACAATGCGCAATAAATAACTCATCAAAAAGGCTCAGAGCAAATGTTTTTCTCATGATCATTTACCGATGATTTTCATTTAAATCATTCCCTTTATTTTGCAATGTCAAAACAGGAGCTTTTCAGGGGGTGAAGATTTTTTAAATTTAGAACGCAATGAGCCAGCAGGAAGTTCAGTGGTGAAGTCGGGTAAATCAATTGAAGCAAAGTCTCTTGAGCTTGTTCTAATTGGACATCCAGGTCAGACCTTCAGATGTTCAGGAAAAATGATGTGCTCTCATATCTCTTTGGAGATTTAGGTAGAAATATATTCTTTTTATAGCCACTGAAACATGTATAGACAGGGTTCTTTTTCCCCCCATCTACAAAGGCACTTTAACCCTTTGGTCCTTCTGAAGCTCCAGTTTGAAGTGGCCTCTCTTTCCTCAGCCCTTCCAATGATCCAAGTGCATAAAGATGGCAACCTGCTGGATTGACTTCACTCAGCTGTCCACGCCCACCCCACAGTGCAACATGCACCTGGTGTTTCAATATTGGTAAGAGCAAATGTTCATGTTCAGATGCTTTGCAACACAGAAGGAGTAAACAATGTTGCACAATCATTAGACTCCTAGCTTGTTTAACAAAGCTCATTGGGGTCCAGTGTGTATATAGTTGTGTGTGTGTGTGTAGTGGTAGGGAGATTAGAGATTGACTAGACGTCAGTATTATTTGAAAAATAATACTCATCTATAATCTCTTGGTGAACAATAGTTGGTGGCCTGAGAACGCTGCTCTGATAACAGACACAGATCTCCTGTCTGTCCCCTGGAGCCTGCAGATAACCTCTGCAGAGATGGACAGGAACTGTAACAGTTGGCTTTCCTTTTCCTGTCGTCATTCCAGAGTAAGAAGCAGAGCAGCGGGGAGTGGGGTGAAGGTGCTTATCAGGGCTCATGTACTGTACATCAGAGTTTTTACTAGCCCACCAGGCTGTTGCTGGTCATTTTTAGACCAGGCATCGCTACACTGCCCTGCAAGACTAATGCCCAAAATCCTTCAAGTCCATCCTTAATTCTGAAATATCCGTGAGACAAGAGACAAGTTGAGGCAAGTCTGCCTTTGAAATCATGATGTTTTTTGTCTTTTGTATGACCTGAAAAATGAGCCCAGGTCAGTACTAATACTGTTGGAGCTTGATACTCATAGGGAACGGGTATCAGAGTAACAGTTACCTCAGTTAACAGATACCTGAGTGGAACAGTTCAGGGTGCACAAACAACAGGGCGGATTTCTAGAAGTAGATTGGCCCTCTGGTGAAATGATGGCAGTGGTGGTAGTTAGCAATGACAAAAATATGCACTATTACATTTTTGTTCCTGCTAGTTGAATGAACGATTAAAGAGGGTATACATACTCTGTCAGTGAAAATGATTTAAAACAGAGATTATGTTTCGTTTACAGTGTCATGATCGCATTATTAAAAATGTTCAATTACAAAAATCAAACAGCGATAACATCAGGAAAATACCTGCATGGTACAAAAAGCAGGAAAATCAAAGACGTTGAGGAGGTATGTCGCTGGCACCGGACCCAGACATTCCTCTGAGGTTCAGGAATCTAGACGACAACAAGCTTTGTGTTTTGCTGGTGGCCGCTGGCTGATGACAGCCCATTCTCTGCGTCTCTCTGGCTATTGTTCGCACAGTGATTGACTGAGGAAGGTGTTTGTTGTTGCTGGACTCTTATCTGTGTTTCTTGGACCTGGCAGCAGCATGCAGTCACTGTACTAGTGGGTCTGTCTGGCGAAACTGACCAGACCCAAAACTCCATGTACCTTTCAGCCTAAATAGACAGGCTACTATTGCACAAAAGATGGCGATGGAGCCAGTTTCTATGTCAGGCTCTCTTTATGAATGATGTTCAGAGATATTTCAGTTCACCACACAGAATAAAAACATACACATTTCAGTGTCAGCCTTCACCAAGGAGTACACCAGAGCTTGCTGATAGCAGCATTTATAGTGAAGGGAGGATGTTCAATTTCAAACCCTTTTCTTCCCAATTATTGATTTTATATGCCACCCAGTGCTCATTTTCTAAGCTGACAGCGTCTGAGGCTATGCAGCACGCCTTCCCTTAGAGAAATATCAATTTCTTAATTTGTTATACTGCAGCTCAGAGAGCTCGTTCTCTCCCACTTAGCGATCCTCTGGGTGAACATTTGCTATTGCCAAAGAATTCATACAAGCACCTGCATTACCATCCACCCTGGACCCATCCACTGACTCCCTGTGGTGTTGTTATGCTAGGTTATTAACTTGGAAGCACAGCACTATTGTTCATTGGCATTTTCATTTTGGATCCCTCAGTAATTGAGTAAGAGGGGGCCATCATGCAGTACAAAGGAAAGAGAATGAGCATGCAGAGGCTGAAAATTCTCACAAGCTGTCAGAAAGGCTACAGCGGATGAATACCTCTCCACTTTGCATTGTTCCACGACAAAACATTGAAATTGTTCTGCCTTTAGCCATGCGTTTTCTCACCAGACAAACTAATTGAAAGGTGTTGAAGTCAAGAAGAGAATGTTTGGTAATGCCAAGTTTGCAGTCAGTCTCCTAGAAACTGTAGCGGTCTTCTGAGGCCATTCTCTTTGTTTTTCCTTCAAGGCAGTTCAAGCTCCATCGGTATTTTATTAGTTTTTCAGCAAAAATAGAGGAGTGAAAGGAGGAGAGGCCATAGCATGAGCTGCATTTGACCTCACTAACACTCATGACAAATGTACATTATCCCATCCATTTTGTCATGGGAAGATAAAGATACGATTCCACAGACTGTATTACAAAGTCACCCACTAGACACATTCATGATTTGACCCCGTGAGCCTTTTTCGGGACGTATGACAGTGTGCATCCTGAAGAAAGCTCATGTGATGTAAACTTTGATGTGATTGGTTAAATATATCTATTAGAAGCCCTGGAAAGGATTTGCTATGCCTAGCACCTGTCAGGCATTGTACAATGTGCATGTTTTCATCAAAATGACCAAATGTCATTGATCTTTCTGTCAAATAGATACAGCTGAAGCATATCAGGCCCATCAACCAAAGACAACAGACAAACTAGAGGGCACTCCTTCAGAGCGCAGACCTCCACCAACGCTGAACAGTTCAGTAGTTCCTATCTGGTAGTAGTTCCTATCTAGTAATGCCTATCTGTCCACCAAATTTCATGGAAATCTGTTTTTTGAGATATCCTGCTGACAGGCAGACAGACAAACAAACTAACAAACAGGTAAAAACATAACATAAAAGATAATAATAGGGAAGTCCACAGGAATTATTTTTAGTCAAAAGTGCACGATTGTGAATGTCAGGGACCATGATATGCTCACTCTTCAAATAATATTAATAATTTCCCCATTTATTTGATGCACAATCGTGATTGGCATGTTTTGCTCTGATGACTTCCTTGCCAGAAGAAGCAGTCACAGCCCAGTTGACCTGCAACTGATTACACAGTACTGAGCAAAGAAAAGGAAGAAGTAGTGGTGAAATGTGATCGTGGTCAAACAGATGCTCTCACTATGCCAATTGTAACTGTTCTTTGAAATCAGTACCATGCGAAAGACAAACTAACAGAACTTTGTATATAGGTTATCCTGTGAAAGAGCGCCCAGCATGCACCTTGAGCTTGCTAGGTGATACATCATGAGAGCAGGCTGAGTAAGATACCCTTCAAAGAAAGCTTACATGAAGAGTGGAGAAAATGGTTTGGGGCTGTTGTGAGCACAAACAACCTAAAAACTCATGAATGTGGTTTTAATATTTCATGGGGTCTTTGACTTTCTGGCAACAATAAATCAAACACACCTAGTAGTTCAAATGCTTGAAACCTGTGTCAAAGGCATTTCTACCCAAGTATGCACACTGCACATTTTCAGATCTACGCGTGACCAGGCCAGTGTGTGTCTGTTCAACTGTGTAAAAAAAAAAAAAAAAAAAACAGGCTTCACTACTAGAGGAAGAGAGTGTGAGAAGAATCAAATCAAATCATATCCAACAACAATAATAATAATAATCCTCTCAGTTGGGGGTCTGTCAGACAAAAGCTTGTGAAATGAGGGAGCTCGGCTGTAAATGCCAGAAATATGAAGCAGAGAAGTCCATATGTACAAGATGCTTTCATTTTTGTACACGTCTACTAAACTTTCACTTTTAAACCCTATGTAGCCTGATTTTAGCCTAGATGCTATAAACCATCTACACGCCTTTTAAACAACGAATTGATGTACAATTGTTCAGTAGGATCTTTAATCTGCTCCTTTCATAAATCTCTGATATTTTGCACTCTGCTCCAATGGACCAGGAATGCTCTTTTTTAAACAGAGCATTCACGAACACACCCCTAATCTCTGTCCCCATGTCCGACGGGGCTCCGGCTGGGTGCTGCCTGTTTCCTTTACCATTTATGTTGGCATGGGGAATGGCAGCTCCATGGCCCTAGAGCACTGCTCTACCTCCAAAACAGGAAGAACACATTGGTCTCCGATAGACACAGGAGACGAAAAACAAACCGTCTGGGGTCCAGAGACACGAGGCAGCAGGCCGGGGAGGATGATAACAGGGGATTTTAGCCGGTGCCCGACCCATTCCTTCACAGAGTCATCTTCCCGGAACGTACGGCCTGGTCTGTCTAGATGTTTGAAAGAGGGGAAGTGCACACACTTTCAGAAGACTGTGGCCTGGGTGGGATGCCACATGTATGACTGAGATCACCTTCATGTAAGAACTATCAGCTCTAGAAAATGACTTGGGCTTTGTACAACCTTGACATTAAGATTTCACATTGTTTAAACCCTTGTTTAAAGTTACAATAAGCAAGACTTTTACTGGCCCATAGCACAAAATGACCATAATATATCTGCTGGGGTTTGGTAGAGTTGTGACAACAATATTTTGTTGTGGATCTGTCAATGTTGCAATTCCTTGGTCGCCGATGGAGGTCGATAAAAGTCATAGATTACTTAAGCCCCTCTGATTAGTTAAGTTTATCAAGAGCACATTATTATTGACAGTAGTTGTGTGTGTGTAGTTGTGGAGCTGCCCTATACTGTTTAAGTCTGGTACTGTTAGCCACAAGGCAGCTCCACTGCAGCAGTTGAGGTTCAGTGCCTTGCTCCAAGGCAAGTCAGTGTTAGTTGTTGAGGAAGAAAACAGCATCGCTCATTCAATATAACCATCGTAGATCTCTCCAGCCAGTCCAGGGCTTTGAACTGGTGACCTTCCAGTCACAAGCAATTCGAGGGGAATTAATAATGGCTCATGCAAGAACAGCAGTCACGTGCCCAGTGGTGTAGTCAGCGGTTAAACTCCCGTCTCTGGAATCACACACGCCCCTGCTTATGTGCTTTTTTGACTTTCCCCTTACTCTGTTGTAAATCTTACTCTCAATCAAGAAAAAAAAAACCCAAGTGGACTACCCAATGCTTTCAAAAATGTATCCAAAAGGACGCCAACTTGAGTTTTCTTTTACCCTGACATTAAGCAGACAAGTCAAAAATTCATAATAGATATAAATCTCCTTTACTCCTCTAATCTCTAAATCTAAACTTCTACTTTACAATATCATGCCCACCAAGTGCTTAAGAGGCAAAGGCTTATGACTCTCTAGTCATGAAAAGCTAACACTCATATGACTTTGGCGGTGACCTTTCGTGTACTCTGACTGTTTTTCTTTCTTTCCAATGAAACCAAAAAAATAAACAAGAGCAGATGAAAAGGTGCCTTGTTGGCAGAGGTAGGCCACATTTCCGTATTGTCGTTCCTTGTTAGTTGATGATGGGCTGTCTCCGTGTTGGCCGGCTGAGCCCGGTTACCAAGGCAAAGGGTAGGTGCGCGCACACACACACACACACACACACAGGGCAGAGTGGCGCTAGCCCTTTGCCTCAAAACATCTGCTGGCATGTCTGTGCCCTCTCTGATCTCCGATGACATGCCAACCCCTGTGTGCTGCGCTGACGCCAGTCATCACAGTCGCTCTCTCACACATACATGCACAGACACAGACAGGGCAACCAGAGAGTGCCCTTGCATGAGACAGGAGACATAACAGAAGGGACAGGTCACTGCCAGCCAAACGGAAGAAAAAAACTGTACCTAAGCTTCTGCTGAAATGGGATACTGGTGCTGAGTTCACGTCAAACCTACTGTCAGATTGTCAAATAATGAATCAAAAGAAAGAATCCACACTGGAGCATTTTTTTGTTTATAGAAACTTTATTTTACTTCTATTGATGGATGAGGTCAACTCCCTTACTCCGATGACAATGGGACATTTGACAGTTTGTGTGTCTTTGCAGGGGGGAGGTGGGCATCTTAAATATTTGTCCTGTCACGTTGTCCGAGCCATGCCAAGAATGTGTCCGGCGTGCCCGCCAGTCCATCAACCTGTCCAAATAGCCCACCATTGTCTGGGCGAATACTCTTCCAAACAAAACACTTCATAAAAAGGTGCTGTGTGTCTAGCATCTACCTCAGGGTTTCTCAGCCTGGGGGTCAGGACCCACCATGGAGTCACAAGATGATATGGAGCGTTTCAAGATGTTTTGATTATACTGGAAAAACATCTAGTTCTAATACGTCATAATAATCATAGCTGCTCTATCACCATGTTTGCAGTATAATTGGCATTAACACTTTAAAAGGAATATTTGCACTGCATTTATGCCTTGTGTAAGTAATGAAATAAAATAAATAAGAAAATCTTGTTGCTGTAACCAGGACAATACACACCATAAGATCAGATTCAGACTCATGTTTTTTTTTCTGTTTCTGCTTCAACAGCAATGAAAATATTGGATTTGCGACACATAAAATAAGAGTCATGGTGGTAATGCAAACATAAACACACATAGAGAACTTGTAGCTGCTAATGACAGTTCAAATTGGCTTCAGCAAAGTCCTTTTGTAATGTAAGTTTCTTCAGACAAAGTTGGTTTACTTGAAGTTGATGTCAGAGGTCAAATGTTCCAAACACTGAAGAGCTGGTGAGGAACGATTTGTTCTGGAGAAGGTTCTGTTTGAGCCCGTTTCTACAACACTCGACCTGTGCCTTAAACACACCTGCTCTGAATGAGACTTCTAACATTTAATGATCTTGCTTTCAATGGTTGGAATATCTCGTCTTGGTGCCGAATCCCAGTTTCCTTTCAACTCGAGGCAGATTCAAATTTATCATCCACACCACTCAGGCAGGAATCCATTAAAAATCTTGAAATGTTGAAAACTTCACGGCCAAGAAACAATCAAGTGATTGCTTGTTTAAAAATTGACATTTTCCAGACCTTTTGCATGCTGAACATATTCCATGGGCTAAAGACAGAAAACTGTGATTTTGATGGCCTGTGAAACTGCCACATTGTTAATCACACGTTCATATTTCTGATTTGGAAAATGTTGACTCTGGTGCAGGTGTAGAACGCCTACGCTTTCTACTGTGTTTGTGCCAGCCACATCAATCAAAGGCAACAGCCTCATTTCACACATGCAGAACAGGCCCTTGGTTGGCATTGGCCACACACACAGGAAAATACACACACACACACACACACACACACACACACACACACACACACCTCGCATTTCCACAACACAAGGGTTCATAGGTGAGTGTGTGTTCGCTCACTCACTCCCTGATCAGAAGGGTGAAAACTTGGACATGTCCTTCTTCATTTCGCTGTACTGGGTGCTGAGGCGTCCTACAGCCTTGGCTTGCTCCTCGTCCACCTCTTCCCTCAATCTCTGCTGTTCCTTCAGAAACTCCTCCCACTCCTCCTTACAGTGCTCCATGCTCGCCTGCAGCTGGGCGCTCTGGAAGGATGAGAGAAGATGAGAACAAACACAAAGCTGGCAAAAAGGTTTTAGCAGGTGCTGGACTTGCTTGACATTCATCTTGAACTGGCATTTTCGCGGTTGAAATCTGAAAAAGTGGGCAAGCGATTCAGGTGGCTGGATTGAGGAAACTGGTGTCGTATTGCAGAAAACTTGTTGCAGACACAACATTTTGACTCTATAGCTTCATCAGGTTCATCGTGGTGTGATGAGCATCAGGGATTTACTTCATCTTAAGGAGTAAGATCACACACTTAACTGGACATCTGATGTTAACATTATCGTCTAGGTAAATAAAGGTGGTAGTCTCCTAGAATAACCCCCACCTATCTTACAGCACAATGCACAGCCCGTGTTTACTCTGAAAAGATTACAATAAATAACACAAACTTCAGCCCTTCATGCACACACACAGACAGACAGATGCGCGCACACACACACACACACACACACAAAGACACACACACACACACACACACACTTCTTGGACTGAGTTGTTACCTGGTGTGCTTCTAGCTCCCTCTGCTGGACTCTGTGTGCCATGTGATTAGCAGCCTCTACTGTGGGAGAGAAGTAACAATCACACCAAATAATGAAATAAAACAGGAGAGGTTTCCTTCACATTCACAAGCCAGTGTTGTTTGCAACGTTACATCATTGTCAGTGTACTTAAAGGGAATACTACAATGCTTTTTTTTAAACGTAAAATAAAGGCAATGAAGCAAAATGTAGCCATCCTTTGTCATAACAAGGTACTAACTACTAGGCAAAAACAATTTTTTACTTGATTCAAAGTTTACAGTTTACAAAAACAGACATTTTGATGTCATGGAGTTGTTTTCTACATATTGCACAGAACTAGGCCTCCACCTAGACAACAGTGAATCACCATGGTACATCGTATTACTGTAAAGCATACATAAACTGACACAATCTAAAACAAAGACGCATCACGTGTGAAAATGAGGAGACTTACATCGTGTGATGATGTCACACAAGTGCTCCTGCATGTCTTCTGAACATTTGGGCACCACTTGTTCATTTGTCTCCACCACCATCTTGTTGAGTTTCTCCAGCAGTCTGTTCTCCCTGTACCCTCGCTTCTCCTAAACAAAAGCTTCAGTAACTAAAGGACAAAAGTACTTACATGGTACACTGCAAACAATATCCACCTAAGTATTAAGTCTTAAAATCTTGTTTGCCTTTAAACAAGTGAGAAGAAATCTGTGAATGGGGGTGAGATAACTTCATTTGTTTCCAATGCAGTTTTAGAAACAAGAAAAAACAGGCAGATCGCTCCACTAGTATCAAGATAATGTTACTTGATTCAAGAAATGTCTTGAAACAAATTGATTTGGAAACAAGTGAACATTTCTCACCCCGTTAGCAGATTTTTTAGAGATGCTACCACTTGCCTGTTGGCTTTAAAAAGTTTTTAACTATTACAATTTGTCTGTCTCCTCTTAAAACTACATGGTTAACATCATGATAGACTAACAAAAACACAAAATAGATGTTTATCTTTGGTTTACCAAAGATCTAAAAATACATGGTGTGGTTGAGACTCTGAAAGCGGGAGATTAATGTGCGTCCCACTCGCATTTTTTTTAAACTATCTAGTCCCACCTCTCTGTGTGTATCTATAGCAGCGCTTCTGAAGTGGGTCCTAGGACATTTCATGCCTTGAAAGGAATTAATACCTCAGACCATGCTTCATGTTTTTCCATTACTGAAAAATAAAAAGTGAAACCACTGAGATTAGTGTGGTATTTTCATCACATGTTGATTCTAAGGGTTTCTAAGGTACAGTTTTATATAGAGTTGAGGCTTATGGCAGTATTCAGTCAGCACAAGATGGATAACAAATTCTCAATAATGGAACAACCTGTGAATATCAGTCTTTGGTATAAACTCCCATGAAGGCAAGAATGGCATTGAACCCACATGTCAAACACCATGGCATTGTCTTTTACTATCATTAGAATCGGAAGTATTAATCCTTCTAGCGGCAACATCTATCATACTTGTGAGATAATTTTATTTTTCAGAAATCAAAACATAAAGATTTTGTGAACCCAGAAGGGAAGTTCTCTTTTCTCTTTCCACACCAGGGAGATCAGAGGTCAGGGTCAGCTACAACAGCACCCTGGAGCTGGTGGCAATTAAGTGTCTTGCTCAAAGACACTTCAACAGGACAGATACTTGCCAACAAGGGGGCATGACGTACCTCAAACTCCCTCACAAAGTAGCGTATCTCTCCCTGGGTGATGGGTCTGTGGTCTATGAGTCTGGATTGGATATCACCCACATCTGCGGGAGAAAGCAGAGATGAATAGAAGTTTGGTTAAACAACAAAGGACACATACAGGAATGACAATATTACTGTGCTGTCTAGATCTTACCAACGTTGTCATCTCAGCTACATTTTCCAAATTGATGTACCACAAAAAAATGCCTGTGAGAAAAACTATGACCTTGTACTTTAAGGAAAAACAACCTGACAGCACAAAATGGTGATGGCTATATACACACACACACACACACACACACACACACACACACACACACACACACACACACACACACACACACACACACACACACACACACGGCTAGATCATATATGTCTTTATGTCAGTCAAATAGCGTTTCATACATCTATCAGTCCCAGATCCAGAAAGACAGACAGACAGAATGGGAGTTAGCTAGTTATTCGAAATTCACAGCATTACGTTTGTGTGTTTACTCTCAAGTCCCCTGTCTTGCAGACTGAGTGAATCTCTCTTAGGCCTAACGTTAAGCGAGTCTAACATGCCATTAGATGAAAAAATGAACTAGAAGATTGCTCAGCATCTTCGTGAATTTCACCCACCTTTAGCAATCTTGTCCATTTTCACAAACTCTGACGAACACGTATTTTCCTGCTAAGAAAGGTAGCTAAACTAGTTAAGCTAACCAGCTAGTTGGCAAGTGTTTCAAAACGTTCAGATCCCTAAAGTAACTCAGCCGGGCGGCGGTCATAAACGTAACAGTTGGTCTATAATTTGATAATATTGTAGTATATATTGTAATATATAAGATAAAACTATCAGAGTTCCGCCACTTGCTAATTGTAGTCAGGTGAATGGAAATCAGCTGACCCAAAATGTAAATATTTACTACTACTTCCGGGTATGAGGTTGTGGGCGAAACCAAGCCGCTGAAATAGGGGTGTCCGATTGAATTGGTTTGATAACTTCAGTAGAGTACATTAAATGCACACTTCTGGAATATAATTTCACAAAATCTTGACTTTTCACAGTGTGTGTTTGTGCGTACGTGCGTGTGTGTGTGTGTGTGTGTGTGTGTGTGTGTGTGTGTGTGTGTGTGAGAGAGAGAGAGAGAGAGAGAGAGAGAGAGAGAGAGACAGGGACAGTTGATGTCTGTTGATGTTATTTCTCTCATCTGTGTTCATTTTCGATCATTTTACTGTGGTGGAATTGATGCTGGCTTGTAAAGGGAGAGTCAAAAATAAAGTCT
>OOFE01019311.1:2337-14525 GCA_900323365.1 Monocentris japonica | reverse complement strand
TGGGGGTGGGGGGGGTTGTGTGTATGTGTGTGTGGTTGGGGATGGAGTTTGATGGAGGGGGGGGCAGCTAACCTCCTCCTGTCCTAAAATGAAATGGATGAACTCTTATTTATTTACAGCATGTTTTGCGCTCATCCCATAACACTGTAAATTACCTGCATGGTCAAGGCTCCTTTCTCAGGCAAGGAGAGAGACAGGGGAGAAAAGGACATAAAACATGTGATCTATATGATGTTTAATTCAGGAATCACATATGATCTGTCAATTTCCATATATCATGCCTTATGAGTCATATTTTAAACACAAAATCACGTTTGTGAATATAAATGTGTGAATTACGAGCGGTCATATGTGTTATACGATGTACAATATGTCTATAGGCTCCAGACAGAGTGTCTTCCCAATATTTATGAGATTTCTATATCTCGTAAGAGGATAAGGGACGGGTGATTTCCTCTCCGGGGTCTTCGGTGGTTGATCACGTATCTATTTCCCAGATCGCATGCAGGCTCATCACGCTGCCATGTTTTACTCCCTCTTACCTTCCAAAACGCAAATACCGTGAAAATGGCAAAGAGCGTGATCACCATGATAGACATTTTTTTTTTTTTTAGCTAAATTGTCAATCTAAAATTTCATACTTTTTTATTGACATAAAATGTGTTCAATTATTTTTGTTTGATAGGAGAAAGTCTGACACTTAGTTGAACTTAGTAAGAGAAGCAGGCAGCAGTGGAGGCAGTAGGCTGTGTGTGTGTGCGTGCGTGTGCGTGTGCGTGTGCGTGCGTGCGTGTGTGTGTGTGTGTGTACAGAGAGAATTCCATTGGAGGGAATTCTCTCAGGACCGGACCTGGTCTCTCCCTGCTAGCTCAAATAGGCAGGGGCCTCCTCCATTATGGCAAACAAGTGCATTTGCTTTAAGGCCAGTGGAGATTTCTAACCTTTGCTTGACATGCCGAAAAGGTCAGGCCCATCCGCGGCTTCCCTCCAGAGTCGAACCTGACCATTTCCTCCCTGGCCGGGGCTCTGAGGGACACTGAACTCTGCTTCTTGAGTCCCCGGGAAATCCCAGGGTCCATGGTCCCAGCAAGCATGCATACATAGTGAATATGACAAAAGTAGTGTTCCTAGTTATTTTAAGGCCCAATCACAATATATAGCAGCATTAATTACAATACAAAAAAATACTATCACTGTTTTGCAGTGTTCTTGAATAGATGTGGGCTGGATATCTTTGGGTATGTACAGTAGAACAGATATTTTAGCTAATTTTAGAAAAAAAAGACATCCAACATTCGACTCTAGTCAAAGAAAGTAAAAATAAGCTCAGGAAACTATTAGGATTTAGAACAATTATACTTGCACTCTCTGATAAAAACAAATGTCTCAATATAATTCAATGCATGGGCCTGATACACAGTAATATCATGGTAATTGTGTTAAATGCCTGTGAAGTGAACACACAGAGCACTCGGTGTGAGTTTTTCTCCATTTGATGGACGTATCCATGCTTATCAGCGCTCCTTATCTTCCTTCATTATTTCCAAACCAGTGGCTAAATTGGAAAAGCCCTTAAGAACGTGTGAATACATGGCAGAGGCAATAAAACAGCGGGAGAGGAGCTCCCACATACCGCAACAGCGTTTTCCTTAGGTGGAGGGAGATACATTCACCAGATAGTTGGAAATATTTCTGCTCCCCCACAGCTTCATATCAGTGAGCAGCAGATAAAGATACAGTTGGGCAAATAAATCTCAAATGAAGGAACAAAACCCTTCACATGCAGTTATCTTGTGTATGTGTGTGTGTATACGGGTTATTGCCCACCTACTGTCTCACGGTGCTTGTGTTCCTACAGTGTTCCAGTATTAGGAGATGAGAGAGCACTGGTTTCAGGTGGAAACTGTTCTCTCTGCAGCGTGGTCCCATCCTAACACACATCCCTGCCTGCCTGTATGGTGGCGGCCCACTGGCGCGCTTCTCGCCGGATCCTTTGGGACCATTTCTCGGGGGATGTTGTGGATCATTTAATTTCTATAGTGCTGATCAGCTGAAAGCAGCAGGGCCCATTCAGGCAACTCCCTCCGACTGCTGAGGAAGACCTGAGCTACAGCTTGGCCTGCAACACGCAGTCAACTGATGTCACTTCTGAAATACTGTACAGGACCTAATATGAGCTTTCCTCAAATCAGCCTTTATCCTACATTTTCCCCAGATGCCTAGACTTTCTTTAGATTGGACCACCCCCTCTGATGCCTTTGTTGTACCCACTTTCCCTCAACCTGCCTTGTCTACCTCTACTTCTACTTAGTGAATTCCTACATTTCCCAGACTGACTTACAACAAACCCTGAGAGAACTCGCCTGGACCAGATGCATCCATCCGTTGGTTTTAGGTGTAGCTGGAGAGAGCGATGACTAGTGTGATTGCAACGGCAAGAGAGTGAGTTTTTCCAGTGGAGTGTCATGCCCCTCGAAATGCAACGTGTCTTGTGCCTGCACTGCATGATGGTCTATTGAGGTCAGTGGAGATATTGGTTGTCTCTTCCTATTCTACAATGGATTTCTCCCTGTATGATTGTTGAACGTCGGTGAAAAACGTTGGGTCTAGAGAGAATCTGAAGGGCTGATACCAAAGCCTGACGTATGCCATTGATGTTTAGAAATTTTTTCTGCTGTTAAACTTCATTGTAGTTGCTCTGGAGATATTGTGATGTCACGTCGTCTACGTTTGGCCACCTATCAACGGGAATAAGAAAAATACACCACGTTTTGTGTTTTAGAGTGAATTTTTCCATTAACATTTGTGCATTTTCATTGCATGATTGCATAATGGTCTGATGAAAAATGTAACCAGAGTAATTTGACAAACCGGGACAAAGGTCCGCTGAAGGCCATTAGGTTTTTTAGGACAGCAGCTCAGCCATACATTAAGTGGTGAGGAGAGCAGGCGTGTAACCTGATAAATGCACTTAAAACAGTGAAGATGGACGTAGAGAGGGCGAAATCTCAGACGAGCCGTGGCCTGGTCTGTGAGCCTGCTAGGCACTTTGACAGCCTATTGATCAGCCAAAGAGAGTTTTGGGCAGGGCCAGAGGTGTGGGCTTCATGGTTCATCTGCTGCTGCTGGGGCAGGTGCTGGGCAGAAGTAACCAATATATATCCAGGAATACATGACATGGAGAAAGGATCCCCTGTTGAGCCAATTGGAAAATTCAACTTCAAATAATATTGTCGACTGCTGGCACTTCCCATTTCCTCACTGGCTCCAGTTTCTGTCGGACACCATAGAAAACTAACCTCTGTCTTGATAAAGTTTAATGGCTGGATTTTCCTCTCCAATATAGTATGCAACAACAGTATTGCAATCTTTCTGCTGTTTGAGATTGATGTGACGTAACATTTCTGTCTGGGACATTGATAGCCCTGGGTTGTGAAAATGCCCTGCTCCTGTTATTGAATAGTAATAGGCTTGTTGGCCGGTGCCTCCAATTTCACAAATGGAGCAATAAATACACATAACAGAATCAGTGGAACAATAAGGATCCCCATAAAGCATGGTTGTGTCTCAAAAACAAGGAGGACGAGAGTGAGGGGCGAGGAAGGGAGAGGAGGGTAGAAAGAAAATTTGACAAAGGGAAGAGATGAAAAGTGTGTGTGCGTGTGAGAGAGAGAGAGTGAGCGAGAGGGAGAGAGAGGGATGGTGGACCACTCTTCATTTCTGTGCCACAAGCTCTCCTGGGCATTTGCGTGCTCCGTTTTCAACCTAAGTGTAATTTGAGTCCTGGGTTGATACAAAGTGTATGCAGCAGCTCTGTTCAAACCCAATCACTCACCCTGACGTGTAATCCTTTCCCTCACCATCATCAACGCTGCTTTGAGAATAATGAAACACACTTAAGCAATACACAGCAGTCTTACAGCTGGGACCGAGACTGCATCTCGATGAGACGCGTCGTAACTCTAATGAAAGGTGTTTTGACTTGTCAATGGAGGTAAATGATTGCCTCGCTATTGGATCGGTGAGGAATGCAGTGATGGGAATACCTGGTCCTGCTGGATGATTTACACAGAATGAGCAGCACAGTGCTTTGAAATATACAGCACTTGCTTTACACTTGACTTGTATACATTTCTTAGAGAAAAAGGCCTCCAGACGCCACAGCTCCCTTTTCTTTCCTTTCTTCCTCAAGTCATCTTGTCTCGTGTCTTGTAATGTTGTTGCCACATAGAGGATTATTGCGATTAATGGGTTAGCAAGACATTATTTCAAAAAGGGAAATTGGCTCTTTTAATTATATAGAGAAGGGAATACTTTAACTCCCTGGAATATCAGCTTCCTGAAATAATGGAGCTACAGCCCCTCACTTCCCCCACCTCCATCAGCGTTAGCGTGTCTGCCTGCCTGTTTCCTGTGACGGATCCATTTTCAACAGCTCCTGGCCCTGCGGTGGATGCGCTGATGGTTGGGTGGCCCGGGCGAATCTGACTGACTGGCTTCTCTTCCTATGACCCATGTCTGGTCTGCTGGGAGCTCCGATCTGTTCACTGTGTGTGTGTGTGTGTGAGAGACTGGCCATTGTAGAATGGATAAATACACTGAGGAGAGGATGGGGTTAGGGTAAGGGCTGAGCTGAATGACTAAGTTGACATATTATATTGATGGCAAATGTCATATAGTGTATATATATTTTTATTCCATGTTAGCTTAAACAGTATTGGTTCGTACTCTAAATCTGATGTATGAAACAAGTATAGCTATCTTAATGAAGTTTGTCTTAGTGGGGAAATGAATGAATCACAGAGTTCAGAGATTATTTAATTCATTGTTCCTTTACCTTTTTGAAAATCAAAACAGAAAAGTTACACAGATATGGGTGATTCAACGATCAGAGATATCAATGTACACCATTGCCAAATGATATAATTCACACCATAAATACTCATCACAGAAGCAGGAAATTATTGACCTGCCCCTGTCTGCAATTTATCATCAAGGGACCAATTCTGACACACTGATGTTGGTAAAAACACCCGCTTAGTAACCAAAATGGGGGTCACGCCCACTAATGGCCAAGTCATGAGGTCAACTTGAAGCGTGCTCTACCTTTACAAACAGATCTATGAAGGATGAATGGGAAGAGAAGACTGGTAACTACAATTACAAATATCTTGGCAGGAGCACTGAGGGAGAGAAACAGTAGTTCTTTGATAAAAACATGGATGGCTCAGGTATGTTACAGTCATGGTGAGGATGATGAAGAGGAGATGAAGAGGAGAACATGTTGAACTGGAGAAATATCGACAGTGATAATGAGGTAGTAGTCAGCAGGGCGCTGCATACTTTATTTTCAATGGTATTTCGGCAACCTACTGTGTACTTTCCAGTACTGACGCTGATATATTTACACATTTAGACACAGCTTGTAACATAAGACATGTTCTTTTTTACTCTACACAGTACCATACTGCAAAGTAAAAATCTTAAAGGGAGATGAGTGAAGTCCCATCATTATGAGTTCTTATGGCTGATCATCTTGGGCCACTACAAAATACTAGTTGTAAAGATTTTCTGCAAAAGTTTTCATGTATACAGCACTTTTATTGAAACAAACAAAAAAAAGTCTTATTGACAATTGAGCAAAACAAATATAGTTCTGATATACAGGATACATATGTTTTCGATTAGAGGGATTTAGAATATGTTACTAAATACAAATTCTCCCAAATCTAAGTAAAAGCATGCTTTCAGCATGGTTTCAGTCAGAATTGGTCCCTGTTGTATTGCACAACAGTAAAATAACTCAAGTTACATCGTCACCCTCTACAGTGGAGCTTGTTAACTGGACTGCGGCTAGTTCAAGTTGGGATAGATAGGTGCTGGGGTGTGTAGTCATACACCATTAACCGGCTGATCAGGCTGCTGTAAAAAAGGTGCCAGCCGTTGGATTAATGCTGGCCAATGATATCGCATGTCGGCAACTCTACCCTTTTGCAATGTCAGGGATTCCTTTGATCACAGTATCATATTGTTGTGACAGCGCCACAATTTATCACATCACATAAATTCCTTCAGGAGTATAAGCATTCACCTCCCAACACATGGAGAAGAGTGACACGGCTCACCTGGACTGAACTATAGTACTAATCCTACCCAGCATTATGGATGTCAAGCTAAACACAGGGAGCAGGTAGCATGAGATCTCGTTGTCCCACCAGAAATCACACCTTGTACTGACACACTGCTGGATCGCTGTTACCCTTTGGAGCATGCTGACACTTTGTTGCTTGCATAGCTATTCACAGGCTGCACGCCTGGCGGTCCTTAGCTGTCCTTACAGATGCCTGCCTGCCTCCTGGCCAGTAGGAAGGGTGTTACTGAGCACTGGCCGCTGTGTCAACATGAGGTCAAGCAGTGTTCCACGTGTCTACTGTACTCCTGGAGGGAGGCCACGCAGACAACAACCTCCCGCTGGGTTAAAAATAAACCCAGTGTGAAGTGCCACCACTTCAGCCCTCCACCTGCCATTTACCTCCGTTTGGTTGAAGCTCTATAAATGCAAGCACAGCTATTAAAAGGGAGGCGTCTAAAATGGTGAGAGCAGATGCTGGGCACCTTGCTCCCTGTGTGTGGGATGACACTGCCACAGGCTTAAAGGGGCCTAAAATAGAGTGTTTGACATATGGGCCTCTGATTGTTTGAACATGGAATTTCCTGGACCACTCGGCGTGAATCCTTTGATACTGTCGGCCCAAACCCACTGATCATCTTTCACCTAGCCCAAATCAGGTTATCTATTTGCATGCCAAGGAGCAATTTCCCTGGGCTTAAACAATGACCAAATTTGGGGTTCAAGGAGTTACATGAACACACACAACTACAAGAGAGGAGAAGTACTACAGTGCAACAGTGGTGCAGTGGTGTGTCCCGCTGGTGGGACTGACATACACACACATGGGAAGGCATGGTCTTCTAGCAACAGCAGCATTGGAAAGCAGATGAAGGATAGGAGGTTAAGCATGGCTTGGCCACAGCTCCTTTTATTGCTGAGTTACTACAGAATAAGACGACTGACTACTGTACCTGCCTATGCTAGTTTGGTTAAACATGGGACCAGTAAGTCTTCCTGTCTGAGACAGATCCACATAGATCACACGGCTCACTGCTCTGGAGAGGTATATTCAAGGACATTTAGATCGATAGAGTTCACATTTAGGTAACAGTTTTAGTTCTTTTTTTCCAGGAGGAGAACAAGAGAAAATGGCCACCGAGTTCACCAGACTTTGAACTGTACACTCAGTCTTCCAATAATAAATATATACATGTCCTGGTCAAGTCCAGGCAAAAACACAACTGTGAGACAAGTGAGTCTGTTTATGGTTGTTGACACTTCTGTTGTCTTCAGAACAAATAGGTTTTAGTTTTCAGAGAAAAAGAAACCCCATTATCTTGTTAATCAAGAACTGGCAACTACTTATTCTGAAGATACTGAGGGGCAGAAGGGTCCTTCTTCATATACAGCATGACCACAGACCATAAACAAAAACAAAAAATTATTACTGTACATAGTATTTCTTATATATTTTAAATTAATCTGCATCATTTTTATATTTATACTAATAACCAAGTTTTGCATTTGTTCTTTTTTAGTTCCAGGGTTCCACGTGGAAGAGTGAGAGGTCAGTCTGTCCTGCCTAGCACAGTCAGTGGGGGTCTCCCCCTCCTGAGGACCCCCAGCCTTGGTTCAAGTCACTCTGCATCGCTAATGCAACCCTCCGCTGTTGCTGCGGGCGATGCCGGGGCAACCCGCCACCCTCCAATCAGACCTTGGCCTCCAGCATCTCCAGGAAGAGTTTGTGCATGGGCACCTTGCCCTGCACCTTGATGCTGTAAAAGTGCTGCACGGCCTTGGTGGCTGTCTGCCGCAGCAGGGGCAGGGTCATGAGCAGCTTTCCCGCCCGCCGTGGGTCCTCCTGGTGCTGGCCGCTCTCGAAGTCTTGCAGGGCCTCGTGGAGAGCATCCTGAAGCTTCTGCACTGCCTCCATGTCCTCTATGTGCATGGAGTCTGACAGGAGGAGAGCACAGAAACACACATGACAATTGTATCCTGGGATACACAATATGATAGCATGAGCATGTCTCAAAAATGATTGTCATATTTGAAAAACTGAAACTTGCAGTAGAACTCTGAGACACTAGTAATACAACAGGAGTGATGGGGAATGGATTTTTCTAAAACAAAATTAAATCTCATGATTGATCTTTACTGCTCTATCGATGCAGTCAGGTAGGGGACACATTATCAGTATAACTCACACCCTGACAAGATAAAGAATAGATCATAAACAAAGAGAAAAACAACAACTAATATCTTTTTTTTTTTGTCCAGTGGACTGGGTGGGATATTCATATGGCCTTTGACCAATGAGACTGAAAATCAATGTTATCCTGCAGCAACAATGGAATGAATAGCAGCCAATCTCTGCTGAATGAGTACACATTAAACACCTCACTGTTCCAAAGGACAGATTGCTTTCTTTAAAAAAAACACTCCATTAGAGAATTGGACGGCATCAACAAGCTTCAGTTCAACACAATACTTCCTTCCTATTCATTTCCTTCCTATTCCCTCAAAGGAAATTCTGACCATCAGAGTGGAGAGAAAACAAATACTATCGGTGGATACAACAACAAATGTGGGGTTTCTACATTAGTGTTTAGCAACTCTCAATTTTGAAACCGTCTAAATTTAAACTTTCAAAACTAACAACATTAAAGCTTGCTTGTTCAGTTTTGTCTATAATTTGTGACTGTCTCTCAGTCAGCCCAACTGGTCTCTCACCCCCCAGTCAGAGGTCTCTCAGAGTAGTCTATATTTTCAGTCTATAATGTTTCTCTCCGCCACTGCGTTTTTTCCTGTTTCCACTATACATCACTCCTTCTCATTTCTCCTTCTCTGTCTCTATCTCCCAACCTCTCTCAGGGATAGTCTGGGGTCGCGGTTCTCTCACTGGTTAACCGGTGTCTGGCACTCCGGAGGCGGCATGTCATTGGCTGCCTGACTCGTCTCACCTTGGCGGTGCATATTTTACCACACGGGACAATAAAAGGCAAAACAGATTTCAGACTTCGCCCCAAATTCATTGACTGGAACAACTGTATTCCCAAGACCTTGAGACGTTTCTCACCCTGACGGTTTTCAAATCCACAGCGGTAAAATGAAGTAGGTCGTTTTGGAAAGTGAATGGGGAAGGGAGGGAGGAGGAGGAGGATGGGAGAACAAAAGGCAAAAAAAAATCTCCCGTTGCCCTGATGAGGATGTGATGTGACACAATTATCTCCGGTTAGTTTCACACAGGTTTGGACAAAATGTGGGGGTAAAAACGGAAATTTAAAGTCAGATATTTTCTGGTGAGTATATTCTTTGATGCATGTTGGAGAGTTGCAATGCACACCCACACATTTTAGTGATAAACCTGATTTGAACGGTAATGGATAGTTGTATGGCGAGAGGAGGAAAAAGGGGAAAATAAAAAGAGAGCTAGAGACATCTCACCAGATGGGAAGGAATGGAGAGCAAGAGACAGAGAGCACACAGCTTGTAGCCCTTGGAGGAGGGGTGGGCTTAAAAAAACAACTTTGAAGAAACAATTTCCTTGCAATCCATCAGAGAGCCCACGTCGATCCGATTGATAAACTGCTAATTACAAAATCAATCGCTAGGAATTTTCACAGCTGTCAGACAGAGGGGCTCCCAGGAGAGTGATCTCCCAGAGACCTTGTTCGAACGTTCCGGACACCCTCCTCCTCCTCCTCCTCTCCTCGACCCCCATCTCTCCTCTTGCCTCTCTCACAAACCCCACCTCCCGACCAAAGCTCTGCCGTCTGAAAGCAAAGCCCCACCATCAGCATTTTCATTTTTCAGCCCGGACAAAACAAGGGAGAGCGGCCCGGTGACCCGGGCATGCATTGATCAGAGAGGGACAGGTCCTGCCTGCTCAAAAGCAGCCTGTCGATAGCAGCGTGCCGTCTTCGCATTGGAACAAACGAGGCCTATCACTCCCTGATACTCATTCCATACGACTTAACACATTTTATTGACAGCCCCTGTGCTCCTAATGAAATGCTAAATTTATCTCCCGTGGCTGCTGTGCCCCGCAGCTACTGTTATGGAGATAGAGAAAGAGAGGGAGAGGGAGCGATGGAGAAATACCACAACATGGAAGGAGTTCAATTAAAAAAGCTCACTCCTCCATCCCTCTTTCCCACACACTGCCCTTATCTTCTCTCCATCTTTCCGTCTCATGCTCCAAACTAAAGGTTACACTCAAAAACTCTTGAAAACTAAGAAATGTCATTTCAGAAACTGTGTTAGACAATACTTTACAGTCTCTGGATACCATATTGTACTAGTGTACATTAAGGGTTTGGTGCTCCACTTGTTATTGTTGCTTCCTCTTAGTTGGCTTATTCAAACTCAGAAAGTTCATTATAATTATGGAGTGATACATTTTTTTTCCAGTGGAAAAACATTTTTCTTCAGACAGTTGACTGCACTAAGATAAATGTAGTGTAAATAAAAAGCAGAATTTTTGCTGAAAATAAATCATTAAATGAAATCACATTAACACCAGCAGTATATCTAATACGGGAATGAACACGTTAAAAAACATAAAATGTGACTTAAAGAATAAATGTATTGTGATTTTTTAAGAATGTTTTTTTTCATATTTATATAGTTATAAAGGAATATATGTTAAAAAGGAATTTACTTCATCAGATTCATCAGAAAAGATTTAGCAACATTTGAGTAACAGGTAAATTCAAATCAATCACAAATAGTGTATGTCTAATTCTCTAACCATTTCTGATGCTTTGATATTATCTTTTTTTCCCCATCATTATGAAACACAAATACAAGTACTTCTCAACCATAACATTTTAAAAACGGCGTCTAATTTTCACATCCATTATTTAGCCATGATACTCCAAACATTTGAGATGTACACAAAATGTAAACTGTGCCAACTCTACCTGAGTTGGCGAGAGCGATGGCCTTGAGGGTGACAAACTCCTCCTTCTCCACCTTGAGCTTCTTGTATTTGCGGACCAGCTGCAGGATGGAGACGTAGAGGTCGAGCAGGCCCGTCAGCCGCGAGTGCTCTTCGTCCATGATGTAGTCCTCGGCGTACACCAGCTCGTCTTCGTACGGCAGTGAGCGGAATACAATGCTGAGGATGAGGATCTCCATCCAGGCGCTCTGCAGTAGACTCATCTGGTCTCCCAGAGACAGAGTGGAGAAGCCTAGGGAGACGTGGCAGAAGGGAAACTGTATGAGGACATGAGGAGACCTCCAAGGAAAAATGGAGGACGTCTGCGTGTGTGTGTGTTTTTCTGCTCGCACTTAAATAACATTTTGAATAATGTGCGTATGTGTGCCTGTTTATGCAGAACTCTTCAAATGAAATCCGAGAAAACCAAATGCATTTGCTCACAAAATATATTTATCAGATAATGTATTTACATTTAAAGAAAAAAGCATATTGTTGAATCACAAAAAACATAGCATCTGTGTTCTCAGCTTTCTCTGTGACTTCAGGTCGCTGGGTTGATCAGCAAACCAAAGTTGTTGAGCCTCGCCCCGGTAGCCTGGAGTACATGCCGAGGCACATGTTAGCACGGGGGGTGTTTAATTTTAAATGCGCTGTGGAAGGTCCTCTTTGAGGCCGGTGTCAGAGCACTTGAGCTGGCTTTACTGTAAGTGAGGACAGTAAATCAGTGCAAAGGTCTGGGAGACACAAAGCCGTGGTGTGGTTACCCCTTGTTTCCTGTCACACTGCTATTGGTGTGACAGGGATTAGCACAGAGACACATCCTCATTGGAGGGGTTGAGGACATGACACGCACTCAGTGCTGCACAATGTAGCAGCGAGGACGTGAGGGAACACACACGGCGATGTGTACGGATACACAAACGTGTGTACAAAAACCGGCACACATGAAAACAAATACATGAGCACATGTGCACGTGCCTGGCGCATGTACACACATATGTATATAAATACACACACACACACACACACACACACACACACACACACAGCAGGGGTCGCATGGTTGAACCCCAGCCTGAGGACCTGCTTAAACCCTGCCCCCCATTCTAAAACAGCTGCTGGATGAGCTGAAAT
>OOFE01019299.1:26589-41859 GCA_900323365.1 Monocentris japonica | reverse complement strand
ATGTGTAGATATAAAAAAAAAAAAAAAAAAATCGAACCAATAATATCATCATAGATTTCTGAAGAATTCCACCCCTCCACCCATCCCATCAAATAATACTGCCTCTCTTTCTCCCTAACAGATAACCCATCGGCCACTTTTGAATGACCCCTCCTGAGGGGTCTTTGTGTTATGTCCTGTCCCAACATCCTGTTTCAACTGGAACTACGTCAGCTTATACACTTCCACACATACACATGCACTCCCTGCACACTACATGTTTACACACGCATACTTTTAAGATCTTCTTGATGCTGTTGATGGTGGAGGTGAGCAGCGTGCGGACCTTCTGGTCATCATTCACATAATCTGCATGTCTCAGACACATGAACAGGATGTAGGCCGGCAAACCTGGGATCAGATTCACCGCTACGCCGCGAGGCTTCAGCTCTGGAGGCAGAGAGGAGAAACGGGTTGAGAACTGGATCAAGGCTAACATTAGCTGAACTGTTGCTATCATACCAGGTCCCACTTTGGAAAGGTCATTCCTAGTTTTCAAATTGTGAAAAAAATGTGAATATACACATAAGACAAGGTCCATCAACCCTAGTTTTGAACATTGCCCTGGATTATCTTTGGTTGAACAATTACTGAGATTTCCTGGATTTTTTTCTCCATCTTTACTGATTTGACATTGACTGCAGTCACATGTTTCTCCTGCACCAATGTGGAGCTCAAATGAAATGAAACAAGGTAAAGAGTCTATGTGAACAAGGTAAAGAGTCTATGTGAACAAGGTAAAGAGTCTATGTGAGACTAAGGTGCAGCAGAACTGCTGTCAGGTTTTGGAGGGTACACTATACTAAAAACTATAATGGTTTCAAGAATCCATTTGGGGTTCCTATAATTGCAACCACTGGAGGACCCCAGAAGGCTCACTGAAGAACCCCTTCGTAAAGGGAACCCCTACGGCACTTCCACAAACCATTCAAAGAACGCTTCAGGGACAGTTTTGTGGTGAGGGACCCTCTTCTTGACTCCATTTGGCTTTACACATACTTCATTGGTCCCCAAAGTAAGAAAAGTTATTTTTCACCCTCTGGTTGGGTTGCAGGGTCAGCCAGCTAGAGCTGCATCCCTGGAACTGGCAAGGATTAAATATCTTACTCAGTGATACTTTGGCAGGTATTGCCTAGTTTAGTTACTGCACTTCATATGTATCATTAGTTCTGACCTAGGATGAGGTTCTTGACCAGTTTGAGCTCATCCTCCTTCTTGTACTCCAGCATTCCCTGGAAGTCCTTCTCCCTGCGGGGGATGTTGACCGGGCGGATCGGCTCATCCACCATCTGCCCTGGAGATGTCTGGCCCTCCATCTGACCCGCTGGGAGACACACAAGATAGATTAGCCAGGTACTACAACAGCACAACACACACAGATAGACAGACCCCAGGAAAGACAAACACCTGGTCCACACCTGACCAGCCCCCTGAAACACACACAACCATGACCAGATATTCGTCTGTCTTCAGAACAAATCAATAGTGCTACAGTCCTTTACTGACTGATGATTCCTACCTCCCATCTCTCCAATCCTCTTGGAGTAAACCTTAAGCTGCTTCTTCAGCTTGCGAATGGTTCTGTCCTGCTTCTCCAGCTGCTCCATTAGATCCTGAGAGAGAGAGAGAGAGAGAGAGAGAGAGAGAGAGAGAGAGAGAGAGAGAGAGTGAGAGAGAGAGAGAGAGAGAGAGAGAGAGAGAGAGAGAGAGAGAGAGAGATTGATCAAAGGTCTAAACTTGTCTACCTTAGTGTACTGCTTTGATCAGGGGTGCAGACAGGAAGCTCAGGCTGCCTTGGGGCTGCTGCCCCCCAGTGGCAAAGAGGAACACTACAACACTTTCTAATGGCAGGCTCAACGTGTTTTGACACTACATGGCTTTGCCAGCTCTTCCACTTAAGAACAGAACCAAAGGAATGAATGAAGGCTACTGCAGTGGAAACACTTTGGGTTTAAATAAATGTTTTCATTCCATTTATTGCTTATAGACAGTCAACTGAAATATTACTGGCTAAAGCGGATATCTTTCTAAATTAAATCATGCATTTTCAATGATATTCCCAAATGTCAGTATTTTTTTAACATAGAAAGGAGAAACTGACACAGCATGAGTTCATTCAACGCTGTCTTGGAAAATGTGAGTATTCCTCTTTGGTGAACCGTCTGTGTCGCTTGGCACGTTAGAAAAAAACAAGGGATCTCAAATCAAGAGGAGGGTTGCTGAGCTGATTGCTTTGTCAGAGGAAGAGGGGTTGCAGGATGTGGCTGCTGGCTGTTAGGAGAGAGAAGAGGGTGCAGAGCTGCTCCGCCGTGGGTTAGAAGACACTGCTGTAGAGTTAGAGCTGACTGAACACTATTCACCCAGAACACACTCCCCTCAGTTAATTTCAACACACATGCAAACACACACACACACACAACTTCACACACAGATGCTTATACACGCTGTCTCTACATACAACCATCCGTCGTAAAATGGTGACTCGAGCCTCTCGGGATGCTGTGGGGTCATCAGCCATGATTTCCTGTCAGGTGACACCATCCACACAGATGAGTGTGTGTGCGGAACATCATCCATTTGGTGGCTGCACTGCTATAACATGTAGGAGTGTAAGGCCCCAGAGGGACTGGAAACACCCTATCAGTAGTAGTGCTATACTGTCCTCGTTATTAATGTATGTCGGTGACATGACGTACATGACGTGTGTGTTTGTAAATTAGAAATTGGTCATTTTCTATGGACTGTGGAGGAAAAGTAATCCAAATGTAATTAAAAAGTAATAAAACGACATCAGTGAATTTGAGTGGCCCAGTGCATTATTTCACCGAACATAATTTTAAGTAAGTAATCAGTATTCTGTGGTGGATTACACTGAGTAACCTTCCAAACCCAGTGAACACAGAGTGATCTGCTGTGGTGTAAAGGTGTGAGGTGTGTATATTTGCGTGCCTGTGCGTATTGATTTCTTTAGAATGGATATTTAATACAATATACAATACAATTATTTATTAACTTCAGTCAGATAAAAAGCAATGTTCTGCCTAAAATATAGTGGCTAATGGTCCGTTTTCCAAAATAATTATGGCGATTTTGATTGGTGGTGTGTGTGGTGCAGACGGGGTAGAAACTGATTGGTCACTAAACCAGAGAAGCCGCCAACGAGACCATGTAAGCCCCACCTCGAAAGCACCACAGGGATTTATTAACAGTCTCTTTGGGGAGAGCTGCTGCGTGGGTGTTGCGGCCTACCAGGTTCTCGTTGGTGAGCCGGGTGATCTCGTGTTGCAGACTGGCCTCGATTCGGGCCTCCGGGGGCAGCTGGAGGTTCTGGGCCAAGAGCTGCTGCTGACGGTTGTTCTCCTCCTTGACGTTCTGCAGCTCGCCACGCAACGCCTCCACCTCATTGTCGTAACTACGCCGCTGAGTCTGCAGCTGGGACTCCAACAACCTGGGGAGGTGGTGGGTAACAGGTAGGAGGGAGAGGAGGGAGAGGAGAGGAGGAAGAGGAGGAGGGGGTGTGTGCGGAAAAAGATGCGAGGCGGAGGAAATGGATGGATATGGAAAAGGATGAGGGAGGAAGGCAAAAGGAGGGGAGGAAGAGGGTAGAGGTGGGAGAGATAGGGGAAAAAAATAAATCAGCATCATAGAAAAATTGAGTGAATGAAACAGAGTGAGAGAGAGACTCCCAGTGTAGAGTGGATGAGAGAAGTTCAGTTTTCCACACTGTAAGGTAGTGACAGAGGGCAGCAGCATGCTGGATAGACACTGTGGACAGCCCAGAGGTCAGCCTCTCTGAAGGAGGTTTGTTTACTCTGCTGAGTCGTGAAGCTCCACTCTCCTCTGTGCCTCTGAGCAACTCCTGTGAAAAGTCTATAATTGAATAGGCAGCGGTTAGTGATAAACAATAGAGTGATACTCAATTGATCCCCGTAGGGAAACTCTCTTGTTGCTTGCTCTCTTTAACAGAAAGGTCAGAGGCAGCCAACTAATAATCAATCAGGTTTCCAATTAATCAATTCTACTGTAGCAGCAAAGTTAAATTCTGAAAATGTTTGACCAAAAATAAATTTGATGTGTGATGTTGACAGAAACATAGGCACAGAGGAGAGTTTGTGGAGGTGATAGATCCAAGTGGCGTAATGATCAGATCTGAGTCAAACAGCATTTGCAAATAATTCCTAGCGTTTGTTTTAACCTAATTGGAGTACCAGGTGGGTGGCGTTTACTCATACAGTGGCAGGTATGTTGTCAGGCACAAAAAGTACTAAAATGACTACGATAACCTTAAAACTTTCGAGCACTCGTTTTGTTGTTCTATGTGGCAAACCCAACCCATGTGGCACCCTAAGTGGAATAAAACAAAGCATACAAAGTTTTACAAACACTATTTGAACCAAGGTCTGCAACGGATGCTGAGTAGCTGCATCATCATCATCGTTATTGTCATTATAAGTGAGTAATAAGAGAGGTTAGTGAGGGAATGACCATTTGACAAACCAAAGCCTCTGTAGGGCAGTATAGGAGCCCTGCTCATTTCCACGACGTAACTCTTTAGATATATGGCTCTGGACTCATTTAATAGATGAGAAAGGGTGAAGGAAAAAGGAAAGTATCTCAAGGAAGGAGCACACATCCTTTCCTGTGAAAGGGCAAACACGCCATGCTCGCACACAAACTTGCGTTGAGAACACAGTTACACCTGTTGGTCTCCTTTAACCCCTGATAAACCAGCCACAGCTCTCCGTCCTCATTCAGCTTATGGAAGTCTGGAGTAGGGGATCTGACCGACAAAACACAAAGGAACATGAAAAGCAGAACAAAAAAGGGTGGGGTGGATGAGAGTTTGTTTTTTTACATAGAGATGTGGTCGCGGCATTAGCAGAAGTGAGCAAGAATACGTCTACCCTAATTTGGTGTGTGCGTATGTCGACGTGTGTACGCAAGCGCCTTCCTGTACGGTTTAGCAAGGTGTCTTGACGAACCGAATGTCACTGTGGACAAAATGTACGAGGGTACCTCTGGTTACTCTCCCTCATGCATCATACTCTAACCCATGGTATGCTGTTTCATTGCACTGCTGAATTCTCATCTACAGCTGCAATCGACTGCCATGCTGCATTGAACGCAAATAGTGATAGAATGCTTTCTTCTATGTATGTTGAGCGATATGTATATTGTCTACTTATGTCTGCATGCTCACGGATATTTTATACTTATGACACTCATCTGAACTTACTGAATACTTTTTACTTGGCAAATAAATGCAATAACTGATTCTGATTTGTGGAGTTTGAGATCAGTGTGTGAACATAGAGATGGGAGCTGAACACCAGTAACAAAAAAGGTAACAAGCAACAAAGGAAGCAACATGAAACAGAGGGATACACTATAAAGGCAGTGATACACAGCACGACTTTTCGGGCAGCTCTGATGAGTAACAGAGTAACAGAGTATCCTTGGCATTCTTGCTTTAATTATATTGGAAAATCTTGATTCCTAGACACATTAGAGTAGATTTTTACCCATCTACATTGCCTAGTGTGTATCTACCTTACCACCATGACACAGTCCATGAGCAGCATTTTGAAGCAAATGACATGAGCAACATTGCCTACAGAAGATGGTGACTTATAAAGAGCAAAAGTAGTGTGAAAAAATCATTGGCACTATTGTGTATCAACATACAATGCCTTAAAATGATGCTGTGTATCACTCCCTTAAAAAACAAATACACAAATTGGTGTTTTCATGCAGGATTCATGCCAAGTTCATTCCATAGAGCTGATACAGGAGGCTTCCTACAACAGCGTTACACCTACAGCATCATTGCTGGGCCATCAGTGTATGAAGAAGCCACTCTTTATCGATCTACACCTAAATAAAGTTTAAATTGAAATTGAGAAAACAAATCCTTGTTTGATACAGACATGTCCATGCTTCCATGCTGCAACCTGCTTTAAGCTCTATGCTGTCGTACTGTGATTAAGGTGTTCTTCAACTTGTGTCCAACTCTGGACACAAACTTCTTAGATTTTGTCTCAGACTTGGACTGATGAAAACATCCTTGTACCCACCCACACTATTTAGGTCCTGGCCTATAGTTTAAGAGACACCACTGTAATTCACGTTGAACTATCTATCAAATCCAAGCAGACCTGCCACAGTGGCCAAAAGTTACACATTTACACTGCATTTCTCAAAAATGCCCAGTAAAAGAAGTGTGAAACGTGAAGTCAAACACACACACAATCTCGAGTTTCAATAAACACTGGTCAATGAACACCCTAGTTCTGTTAGCACGTAACCAAGACATAGCGCAAACTGCAGTTAGGGCTGGTACATTCTACATGCTGTTATGGCAGACACGCTACACAGCCTCTCCTAGTTTAGCATCATCTACATGCTGGTCAGATCGTCACTGCTACGCAAAGCTAACCAAGCTTTGGCCAACAACACAATGTGGCATCAGCCACCTCAGCTAATATCAGCCGCATGTAACCCTTCTAGCTTTGTTCAGCAACAGCGTGGCCATGCATGCATAGGCCACGTCTCATTGGTTACCTGAGCCTACTCAGGAGCTCATTGACTTCCAGCGGCTTACGCAAGAACCTAGGAGATCTGCACAGAACAAAGAGAGGCATTCACCAACACACACACACACAGTAACACACATACAAAACCACATGCGTGCGCACACACTCTTCTCTCACATACAGCATTGCAGTATTTACAACAAACCAAGAGCTCAAGCCCAGGAACACCATATGAAAGAAAGGAGGGTAGGAGTCACTTGAGAGGACTAGGAAGATAATAAAGTCAAAGTAAAGAAATGGACATGGGGAGACGGTACCTGTTGGTGTCTTTGAGGCCTACGTAAGCTTGCTTGATTTCATCAGAGTCCTTCAGCTTGGACACATCCTCAACATAGTGAGAAGGCTCTGTCATGGTCTCCTAGAGAAGGGGGTGGAGGGAGGGGTGGAGGGAGTATGGGTAGAAGTTATTAAAGAGGTAAGAGGATCAGAGAGAGAAAGAGGAATGCCACATTTGGCGAGTAACAACTGTTTACCTAGTGAAAAGGTCACGGTGTATTTGTAATGCCGTGACGCAGTGCTTGATGATGCTGCATCATAATGTCACACAGCTATATTGTGTATGAATGTAAACAAGCACGGTACCATTAAAAGGCATGTTTATATTCCACTGTGTGCAGTCAGCATGTGTGTCATCGGCTCCCTGCCAGCATTAGTGTAGCTTGTAGGTACAACTGTCCTTTTACCGTGACAATTATCACCCAGCAGGAGGCCCAAGGCTGTACTGGTGACAAGCCATCAATGATGTACCGCCTCCGCTAAAGCTGTCTATCTACAGGGAGCCTCTCTTCACATCACTCACCTGTTTTTCTAGTTTTCAACAGATAGGAGGTGCTGTTGCACGTTGCTTAGCATGGTTTTAGCATCGAGGGATGAGTTTTTAATAGTTACAGACCAGCAGCAGGAGGTTGCTAGCAGAAAGAAAGAGGTACCCAGTGGACACAGGGGTTAAAGGTCAATTCAAAGTGTACGGGCAGGGGCACGGGTGGCACCTATGTAACAGATCTGTAGGCATATATGGCTCATTTCTCAACAGAAAGGCGTGAGATGGAGGGGCAGCATATCTGCACATGGGCTGCAGGACTCCGCTATAGCCTCCTAGCCATATATTTGCTTTGCACGTCAACAGCAGCATTAATAACAAGGTTAACTGATGTATACACCTTCAGATATTGGCCAACAGTTCCCCAGCACTGTGGATCCAATCCCTTTCAAATCGTTAGTGAATAGTTTAAGAGTGCAACGGTGCTCTGCACTGGTGTGTAGCTAATCTAGGCCTGAGGTGAAGGCAAAGAACCGTCTGTGTCTGTTCTTTTTAGACTTTTTTGCTTTCACCTTTTACTTTGCCTTTATCCATGTACAGTATTATGCATGCAAAGGTAGTGGTTGTTTTCACACTTGAACCATTTTTCATCCCCAACTGTATTAAAGAAAGTGTTGACTAAGAGGGATGCAAAATGGCTGCTGCAAAACAGGATGTTTTGTACAGCCTGGAGAGGGCTGGGTCTGTATGTATAAAGCCTCTCATAGTGCTGATCTAGCAGTAGTGACATGAGGCAAGCGTTTCCTCTGTAACTTTATGTATCAGTGGTGCTTGGGGGAATTTTTAGTTTTGGTTGCACATCTGTCCATACTGCCCAGTTATAGTTCCAGTGCAGGTTGTTGCCTGTTGGATGATTTCCATAGTAAAAACTTGAATTCTATATATTAGGGTTAGACTTATTTTTGTTTAAGAGGAAAAACAGACAAAAAACTTACTGTTTATAAAAAAATCCACCCTCAGATACACTATTACACTGTTTGGCCAATTATCCACAAGAAAAAAAAAAATACTACACCACCAAACAACAAATGGGCCGAGAAACGCAAGGTACATCACCGATATCTGTTTTTAACAGTGTTAAAGTGTTTTAGGGTGGATTTTTCCTTCAATTTCACAATGTTTCAAGCAGTGGTGGTAATATGCTTGATGTGGTGCTGCACCACTAGTGAATGAGTACAGAGGAAACACTGCTTGGGCCTCTTTCACATAGTCACTATCTCTGAGGTGAAAGGTCAAACTGATTCTTCATCAGCTTTCTTACGCTTTACGGCGGTTTTAAACATACGTGCGTATGTTGGAACTTTTCAACTGTACCTTCTCATCCTGAGGGAAAGCATGGAAGGAGAGAATGTGGAGACAGGAGAGTTAGACACACTGAGGGTACAGTGGAGACGTTAGATAGCTATCAACAAAGATCTGCTTTCATTTTCTGCAAGTTGACCCCTAAAACCTTAATGAACTAAACCACTTAATGAGGTGGATGCATTTCGTAGTGTATGCTTACAAGGGGGATGTCATCTGGCAACAACAAAATGTGTTTGTTTTTTACTTTTTACATGTGGATTACTTTTTATGAACTGAATATTGAGCTACTTCCTAGCCACTATGTTTTATACTGAAGCTGCTGAGAAGAGGTACTGACTTACGAGAAAGAGAAATGCCGACCCCCCCATTCCCCCTGCCTGTTCTAACACTATACAGTTTAAAAAGAGGTGAAGAGATGTTTACCTTATGCTGCATGGCCTCCTTCTGGCTGACCAGTTGGGAGCGTAAAATCAGCACCTCCTCCTTGCGGACATCCAGCTCCTCACAGGAGGCGTTGAGCTGGTCCAAGAGCACCTTGTAGGCTGGGGAGCCTGGAGCTCCAGCGCCTGCAGCTACATTACCCAGCAAGCTTTGCCTCATCTCCGCCAGGTTATGTTTAAGCTTCTTGTTCTCCGACTCCAGCTCCTGACGCTGAGGGGTTGAGGGGGGTTATGGTTATAGTTAGTGGTGGAGAATGAGGCTTTTTAAAGGTTTGGCATCAATTAAATGTCAAGGAAATGTGTTGTCTAACTCTTGAGTCGACTCCTAGCTGCTAACTACTTTCGTTTTTGGGGCAGCAATCAGATTGAGGCACTGAAAAAAAGGTGCATTACTCAAGAGTGCTAGCTAGTAAGCAAGTTACCACACAGTTATTGTTATGCTACCATAAAAAACCTAATGTTGCTACATTACCACTTAATTCTTAATCTGCAGTCAGGCTAGCTGTCCAAGACCGTCCCATCAGGCACTTGAGCCTTAGCCATGTAACGCAGCTCTGACATCTTACCTTCAAGGACTCATACTCCAGCTCTGCCCCACGGGCCTTCTTATGCTCCGCATCATCCTGAAATACGGAGAACAACTTGATGATGAAGAAGCCAGCTGGAATGGAATGCAGTCTGTAGTATTTGTACATCTGAGCCTGTCCTGACCCAAACCCCCAACATTTACGTCCAAACCCAGACTGAGCCCGAGGGTGGAGCTTCTTGTAAGCCTGGATCTGACTAAAGCCCAAAACTGCTGATAATTTTCAGACTTTACAGTGGCTTTCTCCCAGTGAATTAACCTCTGTATTAACTCATGGAAAAGTATTCTACATACTACACACTAATACTGTGTAAGTAGCTTCCTAATACATAATGTCCTTGCAAGCATGCAACAACACAATTTAAGTGAAAAGTGTAAAAAAAACACTCATGTATGTACATTTATGTATTAGGGAGTGTTTCATTAGGTACTTAGTAGTATTACTGTGTACTGACAATACTTTTCCATAGGTTAATACATAGGTACACATAGGCTATTGTAACATTAAGTGTTTATTAGTTCTTAAATTGCTAATAACTGAATTTTTCCACAACATTTTAGAACTGTAGCTCGACCCCAATGAAGTGAGAAATTCAGCCGGACCCGAACCACGCCCATCGGGCCCAGGCACCTCCTACTGTGTCCAGGCATAGGCCTAAATGTCCAGCTCTGTACAGCAGTGTTATTGTGTATCTGTACCCTGGCTCTAGCCCGCTGGAATTGCTCCTCCTTGTTTTCCAGTTCATTGCGTAGCGACTGCTTTTCTTGCTCCAATTCTGTTAGACGCTTCTGCAGCTTGAGAGTGAGAGAGGTATCTATTCCACGCGTCACATCCTGCGACATAAAAACAAAGACGTTGTAATGCCAACTTTTTCATGAAAAACTATGATTGCTAGGAAAGGGAATGGATAGTTGTTAGAGTGTGACTGAAATATATTTAAGTGGAAACTACTGAAGGAAAACAAAATCTGTCACGATATCATAGTTCTACCAAGCTGGACAACCTGGATGAAGCTGACGTGAGTTGGTTTTTTAAAATAAAAGTTTCCTTCTTTATTTGAAGAGTTTCATTCCAAAATGCATACATTTTGGAAAAATGTTGCTACCTAAAATTCATCAATTAAAATAAAAAAATCCCACAGGTAATACTATCCTCAAAAACATGACTATGTTGTTAGCCATAATCAACAACTTAAATCATAACCAATAATGTGCTTTACTTTCATGACAGCAATCATTTTGTAAGGGTAGACACCTTTTTTTCTCAAATAGTGGCTATCTCATTTTGGAATAAAACTCTTTAAAACCATATGTAGCAGGATTTTCTGTTTTATGTGAGGTACTTAACACTACCTCGGCGGCGCGGGAGCCTTCTTCCAATTCGGCGTATTCGGAGTTGTAGGTGTACTCTGATTCGTTGCTGCTGTGGGTGGAGTCTGTTCTCCTGTGGCCCGGCTTGGCGACGTTCTGGAGATGGGAGGGATCAGAGACTGTCAGTCAAACAAAGTGAATGCCGCCCAATCGCTCAAACCACTTAAAATTCAGTTCACCACACTTGTTCCCTTTGATTGCACGTTAAGAGTAAGTGATTTTTTTCCTCTTGCTGCATTCACATTGTGCCAGTATGCAAGTAGACAACAAACCGGATATTCTTTGTTTTCAAGAGGAGAACAATGATAAACCCTGCCAACACTGAAGGAAAGTTTGGCAACAAAAATTGTACCACCTACTGTGGCGGTGAAGACAAAACTCTAGCAAAATGGATGCATGTGCACACATTTGTCCACCTGCTCTTGTTTTCTCTATCAATCAAGATTGAGTAATGAATAAGCAGGAGCTTTCTTCTTCTGACTGTCCATTTTAGAGTCAGGTTTTGATTGTTGTGCACATCAAAAGGCTGAGCCTCTTGTTTATCACCAAAATCACCACAGCAATGAGAAGGCAGTTTGCGATTCCAACCGGTTTGGATTTTTTTAGGCTGTAGTGTGAATGCCACCGCTTTCGTTCAACTTACCTGCACAAGTTGCATGTATTTTCCTCTCTTTACTGTCCCAATGTTTTTATTACTTTTACAAATATACTTTATTTGTACAACTCCAGTGTTTATGTTTAAATGTGTCATGAGTGTGTATGGTCTCACCGAGGCGAGTGCCATCTCCTCCTTCAGGTCGTCGTACTTCTCCTCGAGGCGAAGGTGTTCTGTCAGGAGATTCTGATAGCGAGATCGCTCCTCGTTCAGATCCGTCTCCAGCTGCTGTGTCTCCTCCACTATCGCACGGGCCATTTTCTCTGGCAGAACAAAAAAGAGAGAGGAAAGGATGAAAGAAAAGAAGCATGTATTTGAAGATATATACATTTATATAGCATAGCATATATAGCATTTGTTTATGCTTTGGAGTTTGAAATCAATCTTAAAACACGTGAAAAAAATCTGCCAATTTGTTCCCAATGCAAAGCTACTTGTTTCAAGAATCTTCTTGAACCAAGTAACATTATCGTAATACAAATGGAGGGATCTGCATTATTACTTGTGTCTCACCCTGTTGGCAGATTGTTTTCCACTTGTTTTAAGGAAAAGAAGATTTTAACAGTGGTTTTGGGGGATCTAAGAGAAGGCCAACAGGTGGTGAATTGCAGGTGGGTAAATATAATTAGAACTACTATTTCCCTGGATGACATAGAAAGTCTAACAATACTGGAAACTGGATCTAGAAAAGTAATGAAGGACATTTTGGAAGCTGAGATATTTCACTTCTACCATTCAGGCTCAATAGGAGACCAAATGACTTGATAGGTATTTATATTTTTTGCGGTGCAGTCCGTGTGGTAGGTCTGGTGATGTTAGCGTACCTGTCATCTGCTGACTCTGTTCCCGAATCAGCCTGTTCAAGTCGTCCTTCTCTGTCTTCAGCAAGCCATTCTGCTCCTTCAGCTCTGCCACCATCTATGCAGGCGCACACGCACACACACACACGCACACGCACACCACACACACACAATCGTTAATGGGAGTCTTGTTGTGAATATGATAGCATCACTGGAATCCATTTCACAAAAATTACAACAATATGACTGACCTGTTTCTACCATCTATCACATTACCGTAACTCCTAAGTCTCAAAAGATGCTCCACCTTTTGGAGAGCTGGGCAGGAGTCAACACGTCTATTGTTAAAGAAGTGCCTCTCACTCATAAAACCTCATAAAGGTTCTCAGGTAAAAGAACAAGAGCATTGTTACTGCAATATTGCTGTGCAAAGACAGGAGAACCCAGGAGCTCTGCTGAAGTGTCCTTACACTGAATCCCTACCCGCTCCAGTGCTGCTGCATGTAGCTGACCCGGTCCTCTGATCCCATCAGTGATCAATAAAGTACCACAACATTATCATTTTCATGTTTTAGTCTTCCTCAGAGCCTCTTCATTCAATTATTGGGAAAGTCATCTTATGAAGTTTCCTGAGTAAGAAGTTTCGTGCCTGAGTTTAGCGCATCGGTTACTCTCACCAAACTGGGCAGAAGCACAAAACAAACACTTTCAACAGGAAAATGGGATTTGGGGATTTTTATTTATTTTGCATCTGATAAGTGTTTGGGGTGAAAAAACAACAACAACACAGGAGATGCATTGCTACTTTTCAGGAGGATACTATGCTACTTGATCTCACAAACACACACACACAGTCAATCACTACCTGACTAGTCTAGCTCCTACGCTCACCTGCCCCAGGGCAACTCTGGCTACCACGTGCCCATTTCCCCCTGGTTCTCCTTGGCTCCTAAATTGGGGGAGAAACTGTTTTCCTCTGGTGCCAAAACATATTTTTATGTAAAATCTGATTTGGTAATCTATATTTACAGGATACTGTGGGAGATACCACTCATTAGGAACTAACTGGATTCAACTTGGTACACAGCTACAGGATCACCAGTCTCACTAGAAAGGGCGTAACTCACTAATGCATTATGTGTTACAAATGAAAGAGAGCGAGAGACGGAGGGATAGAAACAGAGACAAAGGGAGCAGGATACGGACAAATAAATGGGTGGAGATAAAGAAGGTAGACTTGGACATGCTTACCTGCTCCATCTCGTCCCTGTATGTTTGCGCCCAGTCCTCGATGGTCTTCTTCTCCTTCTGCGTGGTGCTCAACTCCTTCTTCAGCCTCTGCAGCTCCTCCAGCAGGGAGGTCACTCGGTTGGCGTTGTTCTTGGCTTCCTCCTCCGCCCCGCGCAGGCGGTTCAGCTCGCCACGCATCCGCTCGCTCTCCGACGCATGGGAACTCTCCAGACCAACCAGCCTCTCGTTTATCGCACGGTGGTCCTTGTTCTGGAGTTAAAATAGGAATAGGAACAAAAAAAAAAAGATACAATTAATAAAATAAAATAACATGAAAATAATGCAATATAAATGGAGATAGAAAAGAGAAAAGGGAGTAGAAAAGGGAGAAATGAAAACTTCTATCTGACTCTGCTCATACAGATACATGCTCATATAAAAAAGAGGGTTACAACAGAACTACAAGTGCATGCATTTTCAGTATGGATGGCTCCAGTGGGATTCAAAACCCCAAGCCTTACAGTGTAAAACCCCTCACATACAGAACTACAGTATAGTCACGCGCGATACTGGCCAACACACATATCGCCTCTACATCTTTTATTGTGTGGCTGACATGTCGGTCAAGGTACCTTTCCCATGACAGATACAACAAGGAGCCTTATTTCTTTCGACTGTAAACTTTTTGTTTTTGATTCCCTGCACCACTAAGGAGAATGCAGCGGTGGGCCTGTGGGCTACAGAGAGGACTACAAGTCTAATTTACTGAGGACACACTTCCACAGAGCTGCTATGGTTTTCGCGCTCTACGCAGTTTGGCTTCAACGCCTCACCTGCTCGTCGATCTTCCTCTGCAGCTGCATGATCTTGTTCTCCATGCCGATGTTGAGCTTTTTGAAGTGCTCCACCGAACGAGCCTCGATCTTCAGCTTCTTCAGCTCGCGCTTGGCCCTCATCCTCCGCAAGCAGCACTGCAGGTAGACGATGGAGGACAGGCAGCGCTTGTACCAGCGCCGGGCCAACAAGCCACGGGCATACTTCTGAATGACCACTGCCTTGTGCTCCCGTAGTAACTACAGGTAGAGAGACACAGAGATAAGGATGGAGAGAGAGAGAGGGGTCATACCAGGTCAAATGTATTCAAGTCAATCTTCTGCAGACTCGACTTTAGGACTGTATATAATGAACAACGTAGAATGGCGGCAAAAAGGTATATGAATAAAAATGATAATGTTACATGTGAGCACATTTAACGTTTTGTTATGTTTTGTGCTGAACCTCTGAAATATTTACATCGTAGGTAAAGTAGACTTTGATTTTGAGGGTTCTAATAAAGCATTTGAAGTGAGTGTGTGTGTGTGTGTCCGTGTGTACGTGTGTGTGTGTGTGTGTGTGTGAGCGTGTCATACCCTCTCCCACTCATTATAGCAG
>OOFE01019299.1:3270-21186 GCA_900323365.1 Monocentris japonica | reverse complement strand
TGTTTTCCATGGCAACACACAGCCTGTGCTTCCGTGTGTGTGTGTGTGTGTGTGTGTGTGTGTGTGTTAGGAGGTTGTGTTAGAGGTTAGCGTAGACAGTACTTTAACCCTTACCCAACTCTGCTCTTGGTGAGGTCTATAACAGAACAGTCAGAGGGCACTGTGAGCATTTGGACCAACACACTGCATCATAATCTGCATGTTTTCATGTGTGTGTGAGAGAGTGTTCAGTTAAAACAACAGCAGGACTTAAAGGCTCAGGCCCCGTTAGAAACAACAGGTATCAATGCACTGATCCTGAACCAAGCCCAAAGACACGCACATGCACAGCCATGTGATATTAATTCACATGTCACGTGACTGGATTCCCCTCGTATACTATAAGAGGAACAAACAGTGCAACATTAAAGCCGATTCTCTCATTGAACAGCATCAATAAATCAACTATTTCGGTAGTGGGAGTGCTGCTGGGTAGAACAATGCAACATGCATACTGTATATCACACAATCCAGCCATGCTACTGTAGCCGTCTGGACTAAACCCATTTCTAGGTTTTCTAGGTTAATCGCATCTGAAGAGTTTCTTCCAAAATGAGATATGGACCGTTGTGTGACATAAACCCTTAACAAAATGACTGGCAGCATGAAATCTTACAGATTATGGCATCATTTTCTTTCAAAATGCATATACAGTAGCGCTGGAAATTGGCTCTTCAGTTCGTCTGTCCAATTTCACTTGTAATGTGCTTTTGTTGTGAAAATACCCTTTTGCATGCAACATCTGGCTTTGTGCTTAAATCGCAATAAAAACAATAAAAACAGGCATTTGTTTTTTATCATTTTCCAAAACACTGGTGAAAGTATCAGTGAAATATCTGTGAATCATGGTGGATTGTCCTCTAGTAAGTCCAATAAAATATTTTTTGTTTCTATTTGTGTGTGTGTGCGTGTGCGCACGTGCACACATTCAGCTTTGTCTGTTTTGTGTAAATAAAACCGAAACCTCTCAGACAATAGATCGAACAGGATGAGGACATGTCATCACTGCAGTCACAGTCATCACCCTCACGTGGACAGTGGAGGGTGCTGCCTCCCTTAGCCTTCAGGCCATACTTTTGAATTTTGTTTAGTCAGTTTTGTTCACCTGATATTTGTCACCTTAGGGGACAAATCTTCTCCATTTGTCCATCCGTTTCTCTAAAATAGATTGTTAGCATTCCTCATTCACATCATGGAGCACAGCTTCCGTCTCCTTGGTTTCAATGAGGAACCATTCAGTGGATGCTTTACAATGCTATGAGTTTATACATCTATACTATGGGCAGCCCCAGTGGGAGTTAGTGTCATGCTCTACCCATCAAGCTATACTACCAACAATACCAAAATGCAATTTTAGCAAAGATATAAATTCCTGTCTTCGGGAGGATTTTCACTGAGTTGGAAGGATCTGCTTTTGACTGCAGGATTTTGTGTGTGTGTGTGTGTTGCTACCACTCACCTTACTAGCCTTCAGCACGTTGATCTGTTCCTCATTTACCGTGTCCTTGTTCTTCTCCAGGAAACCGTCACACTGGTATTCTACCTGCGTGACAACATGAAAGTGTGTTTGTGTTACTACACTTGTGAGGACATTTCACTGACTTATCAGATTTTTCAGGTCATTCAATTCTGATGGGAGATTATGTTTTCCTGCTTTCCCTTGTTTTTTTGTGTTCCTGGTCACGTTCATGTGGGTATTAACCTCACCCTAGTTCTAAAATGGTAACCTTAAATTGCCCCGTTTCCAAGTGAGGGCCGATATGATGGCCTGATTTTTGAGATTTTCCTCAGAAGGATAGCACACACACACACACACACACACACACACACACAGTGACATTACATTCAATACATTTAGATTCACTCATCCATAGATGCTCCCATATTGCGGTCAAAACATAAAAAAATTCTCTAACCCCAACATTTGAAAAATATTACTTGTACACTTGTAGGGTAAACAGTGTTTCAGCTCTTGGGCACAGAAATCAAGCTGAGCTGGCCAGTGACAGCTCCTAGATAAGCAGTGTTGTTTTATAAATTTTTGTACAGTCCAAAAACTGTTGGCAATAAGTTTTGAAAATACCGTTATCAGTTATTATAACAGTTTGATTTATTTCCCACAAGGGATCCCATTTTAATATCAGGGGACCTCATGGGAAAGCCTGCGCTAGTCCTTGACCCATTTATCTGTAACCTAAGAGTGAGGATCTAAAAACAGACACGGGAAATACTGGGTCAAACGGCACGGGATATGGAGCCTATTACACTGCATTGGTCAGAAACACACACACAGACACACACACACACTTTCGCGGTAAGAGCAGGTGGTCCTAACACTTTGTCCACTTTCTGTAAATACAGTGGCAGCAATAAAAAAAGTCCACCTTCCTGCAGCTATCCTACAACTACCCTCCAGTAGTCCTGCAACAGCCAGTGCAGCCTACTTTTTCTAAAATCTTGTAGATAGAGATAAAAAGGCGTACTGGAACACAAAACTCTAATCTTTCAAACCACTACTTGCCAGGTTGTTCCTTTTCTGGCTGAAAAGGGAACAAAATTTGAATTTTCAGAACAGTTCCTCTCAGAGTTGGAGCAACCGTTCAGTAAAACAGAAATAAAATGAATGAAAACAGCAAAAGATAAAGGTACTCAGTGAAGGACCAACATGAACCGCAATCTCATATGCATGCACACACACTATGCAGACACAAAACAAATACAATGTCAGTCGAGCTCACCTTGTCAGCAAAATGTTGGATGATGAAGGCCCGGTTGGACATGCGTGGCTTCTCGAACAGGGAGCAGGTCTTTAGGTGGGTATTGTACAGTTTCTGAGCCCATGAATCATCAGAACCTTTAGGCATCTGGAAAACACAGGAAAGGACATATCATCTAAATATAGCAGAGAAGAGTTACCAAAACAATCCAGAAGAAATTGTAAACACAAAAAGACTACATGAATACAGAAAACGTCGTCTTTCCTATACTAGTCCTATACTATCCTATTTTTTTGATTGCAGGTGATGCAATTTTAATCCTCTCTTTGTCGTATCAGTTACCCTGTCATAATGTTAATGTGGATTTTTACAGATTTATAATTTTGTAATGCAGCCGTAGAGAAAGACGGGTAGCACTGTCTGTAACCTGAACGTATCCAGATGGCACAGAGATGAGCGTTGTTTGGTATGTATACTCAACACTTGAGACTCAACAGTCGGTGTGTTCAGTACAGCTGCAACCAGAAGGTTTACAGTGATATTATATTTCTGTATCATGTATCAGCTGAAAAAAAACTAAAATATGCAAACTGGAGACTCAGTCATCAGAGCTGGAGAGACTCCATGTTTGATTAGCAACTTCGCTACCATCACTTGATGAAAAAAAAAATAAACGGGGAAAAAGTGCAAAACATATCAGATGTTCAAAATGTGTTTTGGAATACGCGGGCGATGCATTAACTGTCATTGTGAATACTGGAAAGAAAACAATGAGATTGTATGATCTGATGCTGGTATTCCTTATGCAGGTGAACTCTTTATTTGTGTAGGTGTTGGAAACCTTGGTCTAGTGTGTGGTGGGAGCCACTAACAGGTACACTGTCAAAAAATGTAAAGCAGAACGTGGGTGTGAACGGACAGATGGACTCACTGAGACGTGCAAACTTTCCACCACAGCCCACAACCACTCTGCTGAATTCTCTCTGCATTATGCAGGTTGCAAATGGGGTAGAGCACGGTCTCACTTTTCAGCTACATACATACAAGAAAGTTATTATTATTACTGTTGTTGCCATAACAAACATTCAGTTCTCAGCTCTTGCTCCATTGCTGTCTCTCGTTAAAGGTAACGCATGAATCGCTTGGTTTTGATCAGTGCAAACCAAGGCATGATAAGCTACATTCTTTTGAAAACAGCCCCCTAAAAGGTTGGCATAAACAGGCCACGCGTTTCATCAGTTATTACACAACTTTGTCCTTTTGAAAATCCACCTTTAAGCGTGTGTGAGTGAGAGAGAGAGAGAGCGAGAGAGAGACAGAGAGAGAGAGAGACAGAGACAGGACTAGCAAACTCCTGTTCAGTCTCTGCAGTGATAAGTAATTGGGCTGCTTTTCCGCATCCTCAAATGACCTTAAACCGTAAATGTCAACCCTCTATAATATTTGAATCTATTGTAAATTCCAATTTGATTAAAACTCAATCAAAGCATTCACAGTGTGTACCTTGCACTCCTCGTCCAACAGGTCCAGTATACCCATCTTGGCCTCTATGAGGTTGATGCAAGGCTGGTTGTCGTAGAAGTCGATCAGAGTCCAGGGGATCTGCTCCTTCATGTACTCCTCCTGCTCCAGCTTGAACACATGCTGTGCGCACACACACACACACACACACACACACACACACACACACACACACACACGAGGGGAGGTGAGGTCTTCCCCTGCAACTAAACTTTAAAATGCCCCAATCTGGGCATGTGCACTATTGTAATCTTTTCACCAACATTCCTTATAAGATATGCTCCTGTGTAGTGTAATAGCGCATGCACGCACACACACACGCGTACACACACACACACACACACGAGGATTCTTCATAATGGCTCATAAATCACCTTCACACACTTCACACACAGGATTAATGGGCTGGGTGAGAGAAGTGCATGTCTGTGTGTCACTGATACCATCACGCCCTCCTCCCTCTCCCATACTCCTCATCTATCTCTTCCTGTTTTTCCTCTAAAATAGCACTTTTCTTCTGTCTGCTATTTTAGATCTACCGTTCTCTCTCATATACGCTCTCACCCTTCATATAGTATCACCTGTTACTCTGTCTGGCTGCTTTGTACGCAGACTGCAAGAAAACATTAGGGCTGCCTGCTCTTTCCATGAAATAGGAACTAGGTGAATCCAGGTGAAAGCTGCAATTCCTTATTGATTTCATCTATTGAATCTAATTCAGTCATGAAGATGGAGATGAAGATGAGGAGACAATTAAAGAGGGTTTTAAGTTCTATTGACAATCATGGACATGGATTGTGCAGAACGGGGTGAAACAACAGTAGGAAGACTGTCCTAAAATGACGACCCTCAATACTTTGTCTCTCTTCTACCTCTGTATTGTATGCCTCGTCACTTCGCTCCTCTCCCTTTGAGATGTGAAATTCTCATGGGGGTGAATTCAGTCTCAACTCTACCTTCTCAATGACTGAATCTCATCCGTCCCACTGTAGAATAGCTGCCAGCCACCACAACACAAGTATATTTACTAACTGATGGACCATCTGCACAGTCAAATCACTCAACCTCCCATAACGACATCATTCTCAAAGTGTCCTCAGACATTGGTTTAAAGTCTGGCTCTTAACAACGAATCAAAAATGAATACCATTTTTTTACTCATTAAAACAGAAATAAACAAGATGACATCAAAACCTATGCAAGTGAATGGAAGTGGAAGTGGTTATTATGTATTTCACTAGGATCCCTGAGACTTTAATCTGTAAGAGTCTGCCATCAAAACCACAGACTGTCTGGTAACTGGTATCATCTGTCAGATGGTACAGAAAGGTGAGCCAATGCTACGTTTTCTCCCATCAGCCACTTCCATGCGTTTCCCTCGTTGATGAGTGATGAAAACATTTTCAGAAAAGCTGTCAATTTTTAAGCTTCATTTAATTTTAATTCTGCAGTTGGGTGGAGTTGGAGGAAGAGGATGGCTTGTCAGCACGGTTTGTTTAACGGCTGTGAGATGAAGCCATCAGCGGCTTCCTTTTCCATATCCGGCACCACATCTTCCTTAATGAGGGCTTTTGTTCAATAGGGACAGCATTCCACAGATTCTCTCACACACACGCACACACACAATTTTAATTTAATAAGCATTAGCACTAGCTAGTTGCAACATCATTAGCCCCCACCCCCTCCATCACAAGACTCAGTCACACTTGGTAGATTTCCCTGCAATCACTACCTGACATGAGTGCTGAAGTTTTATTTCTATTGTGGCAATAAATAGTGTGCTTGTGTGTGTGGATCCACACGTGTGTACCTGCATATCTGGCATATTACAACAAGCAAGCACAATATATCCTTATTAATGTTCATATAGGCCCACTACAGATAAATGATTAGAATGAACATTTTGAAACTGAGGGATAAAGCCTGTTTAATCTGCTCTACCATTTGCTCTCATGTGGGAGGAATAAGTGGAATGGAGCCGGTGCTGTGGCAACTACCACTGCCATTAGAGAAATTATGTAGCTTTGATGTGGTCATGCTTAAAATTATCTATGCTGCCCCTGCTCTGTGTATGGTTGTCTACCACTCCCCCAGTCCAAATACTAGCTTCATGTTAGAATTCCTGAGTTTTTATTTCCTATTGTGCTGAATCATAACAAAGAATTGCAAGTGATTTTAACATTTATATAGATAACTGATTGGGCTGATTTGGCCTGAAGTGATTTAGTTTTTGCCCATGGTCTGAGAATAAATCACTCTTGCTGCTGCTCAATGATTTCTATTTATTAGGGGGTTGAAGTCTGTAGGACTGAAAACCTTTTGTTTTTGTATTGGCTTATCATTATTTTTACTCTTCCACTGTTCCTCAAATTGCCATCAGATGGTAAATGATAAAAGACATGAAATCTGACAGAATCGATAATGACTTCACAAGAAATGACTCCAGTGGGCCAGATAGGGGCGATATAACTGCACCTCCTAGTGGCCAAATAGGAAATAGCTGTTAGAAAACGTTAAACCCTTTTCAACATATGGTCTGATCTTCATCCAAGACACAAAACAAAAAAATGTTTACATGTAGAAAAAATTGCCCTGCAGATCCATAGCTAAAACATATTTCAGTGCCAATATCAGCCATAATCCATGTCAGACATGGTTTGAATCGTGACCAAACAGTCTTACCATTTGGCAGATATGTCTTGTCAATAGTATACATACAAAACAAAAACCAACAACAACAAAACAAAAAAACAAAGGAGATTGACAATCAAGTATTCAGAAAGAACTACTGTGTCTACTCAGATGTTGACATGAGTGGTTAGAGTAACTATGAGGATTCATAGTTATGGTCAAATTTTTAGTTTCTTATATCAATAAAGAACTCAATGAATTACACAAATAAATTGTAGAAAATGCTTTTTCTCAAATGCTGTAAACTGTGATGACATTTAATAGTGCACAGGTAGAAAAGGAGTAAAGTGTTTCACCCCTGGCTAACTAGGCCATGAGGTCTAGGTGAGGATAAAGAGTAAATAGGATGTTATGGGTCTATAAGTAAATGGGAAACGGTTCGCCAGTGCATGTGTATACTACAGTACAGTGCAATTTAAAACAGTCTAAAACTCAGTCCACACCAGAAGAGGTTTATTTCTATCGCCCTTAATTATGATTAAAGCCTCAAAGGGCTTCACAACGCCCACATTATGAAAACAATAAATGATGGCACAAGACAGGTTTTTTATTCCTATGCCTGCAAACAAGAAATGCCATGCAGACATGAAGTGACCAGTAATTTCTAGATTTCCATGATTATGCCAGTGTGCCAAGGTTGAGACCCACTTCTTCACAATAAAATAGCAGATCACAATGATTAAACAGTAGCACAAGGTATGCCTATGGATTTCTCCACTCCAGCTGTGTACAACTTTATCTAAATGGGTAATCACTATCTATATCTATGTGTTGTAGACGGCATATTGGTTGGCTATGCGGGTACTGATGGTAGGCACGATAGTCTACGTAACAAGTGTAACAAGTAAGAGTTCATAAACCCTTTGCAAAAGATAATCTGCTTGTATACTTTACTCATCAATATTGTAGGCTTATTGAGGCTGCAATCTACACCCATGTCCGTCCATGAAATTAATTGATTTTATCATAACACATGTAGCCAAGCTATTTGGTTACGTTACAAGGTAAAAATCATTCAGGAGTGACAGATTACTAGTGTGCCATTTCTCCTTTTTAACAGTGAACTGTCATACCCCTTTCACACACAAATCCTGGGATTTACACGGGTTATTGAACACGGGTCATTCCCGTGTTGGACCCATTCAGACCAAACGACTGTCACTGCGGCTCAGGGACGAACAAGTAACTGTGTGATATCGGTGTACATAATTGAATCTGTTACCGTCCCGGTAATTTGTTGCAGTTGAGGTGTGAACGGTCGAGAGCAGGGTCGCAGACCCGGGTCTGATAACCCATGTTAACCCATTCACACCAACGCCTGACCCGGGGATCAGCTTTCCATTTCATTTTCCCTTTTTGTATTATCATTTTGACTTTGACATTTTATTTTGGTATGATCATTCCTAGTGCCGCAGTAAAAAACAAAAGAAAACATTCATCATTTTACAATAACATTTTAAATCTCTAACTAATCCTCCATACAGAAATGCTCTGGTTTTAAATCAGTGCTGCTGTCTAAACTAAGCTCAGTCACACACGCTTCACTCAGACCTGCTCCAAATGCAACTAGAAACCAGTGTGGACACAGAGGTCTCCTGCGTGTTGCTGATGTACTGCTGGCTCGACAGCATGCTACAAGCAATTCACCCATACACACATCAAGTAGTCAGAATATATGATGTGGTTCTGATGATCCTAGCTGAATGGTGGTAAAGCAATGCAGGGAGAATGAGGATTACAGATACTATGGGGGGGATTAGATCCATATGCTGCTGGTCATGAATATGATAACAGTAAAGAGGGTATTATCCCCGAGGAGCTATTCCTCTCACTTGCAGAGCAAAGCAGATCCAATATCAGATATGGAAGATAATCTTGGGGAGAGGGAGAGAGTGAGAGACTTCCAGGCATCATAACTAGAGTAGACCGAAAGAAAGACAGTGGAGTTCACGGGTGCAGTGGGAAGGAAACGTACGATTACTCCACGTCATTTAGAAAGCAAGAAAGAAAAAAAAAAAGAAAGTGAAACAAATCATCATGGTAGAGGGGCAGTAGTGCCAGTGAGCCACCACGCTTAGCACAGTCATGTGTGAATTTCCGTCACAGCTTGGCTGGAATTTTATTTTTCCATTTAATAGGCTTATGGAGAGCGGTTCAGTGGTGTGTTTCATAAGCCGGACTTGGAGGAGAGACAGGTAGAGAAAGATGTCATGCCCTAATTAGCAGGCTGTAAGACCAGTCCAGCAGACAGAGGAGGGAAGAAAGTAAGGAAGAAAGTGATCAACTGAGGGGTGTACATCCAACTTACAAACATAGCGTGTATGTGTATATAAACTTACATTGATGCTGTCTTGTGGACGGGGTCCATAAGGCGTAGAGTGTCCCTGATCACGCCCACTTTGACCTCTTCGTCCACTGGACTGGGAACATACTCAAAAACTCCTGGTGTCACCTGGAAGCAACATGCAAACACACAGTTGTTATTGGCATTGACAGTGATGATAAAGATGATGCAGCTGGCAGTCGCTCTTACCTCCAGTTCGTGTTCGATCCTCATGCTGGGGTTGGAGTTGACCTCTAGTAATACTGGTTTCAGGTTCTTCATCAGCAGGATGTCGAAGCCCAGGATCTGGCACACACACAATTGAGATTTTTCTTCCTTTTGCTAACGCCACCTAAAATTTACACTCTTTCCTTCTATCGTTCCTTCGTCAGAAAACAAATACTCTGCCTACCTGGAAGCAGGTGGGTCCAGGCTTGCCAGGCGGTATACCAGCCTGGTAGTAGACCTTGAGCTCAGGCACCACGGCGATGACAGTCTTGATAACCAGAGAGATGATGTCTGACCACACCTTCTTGATGTCCACGCCTTTGGCAGCTAGCCGGTAGAGCACACTGGAGAGGGTGCGCTTGCTGCCTGTGCTCAGGCTGTCCGAGTGAACAAAGTTGCCACTGTGGACATTGAGGGAGTAGTTGGTCAGGTGCATGAAGACGTGGCTCAGATTCTTCTGGCTTGGCTCCTGTACATATAGAATAACACTGATCTGAATTATGAAGGGCAATTTAATTATTTTTCCATTGGTACAGTGCCTGCAAGTTAAATTTAAGACTTCTTAAAACATTAAGCGTGAAACAGCAGACCTATCAAAACATGATTCAGTCTGACTGGGATGATATGAAGACTTCCATTCCAAACTGAGATACCCACCAAAACCTGACAATCGTACAAAATACTTTGAGGATAGAATCATCTGTGTTTTAAATATTGACTGATGAACCTTTATGTCACACGTTGTCCAAAATGGATAGTGTTTTGGACTGAAACCCTTCATATCATTTTTAACTGTATTCAAGACCTTTCCAGAGCAGGAATTTAGATAGCTCAATGCAATACATTTTAAGGACCTGTAGACAGCCTGGTCAAGTGTTTCAAACTATCAAAGCGTGTTCACTATTTCAATGTGAACCTGTGATCATCACAAGCACAGTCATGGCTACCTGGTAAGGCTCGGTGCAAAAACGTGTCAGGCCTTCCTTGGCAATGTAAATCTCCAATGGCTCCAGGGACTTCACCAACACGTAAAGGCGGATATCGAATTTGAGTTTGTCAATGAGCAATGGCTTCTGGATGTACTCCTGGACTACAGCCTGCTTGGCTTGTGAACCCGCCAGGAGCTTCAGGTCACTAGGGTCACGGATGAGGTAGATGCCATCTCCCTGAGAGCCCCCATCTGGCTTGACGATGAAGGTGGGATTCACTGTAGCATCGTTCTCCTTCACCATGCGAATCTGGAGCAGAGGAGGGAGGAAGATTATTACTGGTAACATTTGGGTTGCATGGTTTAAATATAGTTAAACTGTATTTAAAACCAACATCATTGAGATTCAGTGGTGAAAGCTCATGTCCCAAGATAGGATTTTCCTGTCTTCACAGTGTTAATATGGACCCTGACACAAGTATAGAATTTGTGGGTTGTTGGTGCAATGTTGTGAAAGATGTTCTTCAAAATAGAAACAAATCCAGCACTAAATCATCTTGCAACTGTGCTTGTCCTGTGCTTAGTCACAGGACAAAAATATAACTATAGTGCAATGCAGTTAATGGTTGTGGTGTAGGACTGGTTTCATAGAAATTTCATGCCATGTTACCATTAGTCTTCCAAATTTACAAATTCCAGTCAGTTGATTCATATAAGGGGTCCCAGAGACAAGGATCTCTCTCTTTAGATCATATTTTCTCTCCCTCTCTGTTGAATTAATTCCACACACACACACACAATGGCAGGATCACAAACATAATACAAATATACATTCATACACAACACAACATACAACCTCTCAAAATGTAAACAGGACAGGAAAGTATTTTTAGATTTATAGTTGGTGTTAAAAGAGGGGCTAAAGATGGCCATCCAATGCTGAAAGGAAAGGAACTTTATTTGTCACATACATGCAGTGAAATGCTTTTTTTGCATACCCCTGACTAGATATATACACACACAACATATTACACCACACACATGCATTTTTCAGGTCAGAGGTCAGAGCGCAGGCGTCAGCCAATGAACAGCGCGCCTGGAGCGGTTTTGGGGTTAAGTGCCTTGCTCAAGGGCACTTCGGCAGTGTTGGTGGGCACCATAGCCGTGACACCAGTCATTTTTGGATCACCAGCTCACAGCTGGAATACACCCCCCTGGTGGTGCTGGGGATTGAGCCAGTGACCCTCCGGTCACGGGTCGGTCTCTCTAACCGCTAGGCCAATCTGCCGCCCCTAGCTTTTGTATTCTGCATAAGCCTAGTTTCATAATAGCCTCCATACCTTTACTTAGGCTGCATCTTAACCTAAGAGCTGCCACAGCAGCCATCCTTTTATGTTCCCTTTGCCTTGAGTCACATTACTTTAATGTCTGCAGTGTAACTTTAGTGCCCCCTTCAGCAAAGAATCACCACAATCCAACACCATATTGAAGCAAGCTCAATGGCAAGCCTTACATGTCAAGTTTGTTAGATTTGTTTTTAATCATTTGGGCTAACTGCATAATGCTTGGCTATTTAAAGCCACTGTGCCATCAGAACATGAACAATGAAAGCCTTAGATTAGGTCACACTCTTATGTAGGACGCCTGTTTGTCTGCTGTACACTGAATTTTAACAGTGATACTCTGGTGCCCCCCTGTGCCTGGATATAATTTTTACTCCCCATGTTCCTTACAGCAGACCTATTGACCAGCTGCCCTTGGAATTACACCAATTATGTTCCTCAAGACATTGAGGTGTTTTCAGTTTTTAATCATGATGAGCAGTTCCTGGGTCAGTGCCTAATACATACAATTGAACATCAAAAGGGTCCATTTCAACTGCTCTTCCCTTGTCCCGTCAACTTATCCTCTTCAGAAATTGATGAACATGAAATATAAGGCCATTTGCGGACTGACCTACAGTTTCAAAGTCATAACCAACTTCCAAGGTCAAACATCTCCAGTGCTTATCAACTCCTGTCTCTGGGTTGAGACCTTCAGGCCACCCTTGTGTATTAATTAGGCTTGCGTGCAAGTGACAATGGCCAAGAACAGGGATGGATAAAGAGGGAAGAGGGAGGAAATGGGATGAAGAGAAGGGGGGGGGGTCCCCACAGCTGCTCTTCTCTGGTATGGTGATTACAGCAACCAAGCATGTCATAGCCAGTTAGCAAGTGTGTCATTCACGATTAACAGCTGCTTTATTTCTACCTTAAACTACTTAGCTTGCACTCAAAACCCCAACTCCTCTGTGTGTGCTACTAACAATCCCAGCCTCTTGACCACTGCCACAACATAGAGAAAACTGTTGTGCAACGTGGTGCTAAGCAGAATATTAATAGGAAATAAGAACCGTGTACAGAGGTCAAAGCAGACTGTAGCAGTATTTCAATTTCTCTAAAACACAAAATGTGATGTTAGACACATCAATTCTCCCAAATAGAGCAGGCTAATAAAAAGTGCATTTTGTTGCCAATATAAACACTGAAAACTGAGGAACATTGTTCTCCCTCAGAATCACTGCACCATTATATTACACGAATAAAAAATATTTATTTACAGCTATTTATTTACACATACAACCCTAATGTACTAACAGAAAGAGTGAATTAAATATAGGTAAGATTAGTGGCTGGTTGGCCTTAAGAGCCCCTTTTGGACCTTTTCCCAGGGAGAGAGGTCAGCCAGCTAGGGCTCACAGGCAGGACTCCAGCTACACACGTTTAACAGGAAAGTAGCACAGCTCAAAATGGACAGTGTAAAGATTTGCAATCATAATAATGATGTAAAACCAGTACTGGTATACAGGCTTACGTCATGCTGGGGTTATAGATCCAATATCCGCCCCTAAATATTGATAACCTCCAAGAGTGTAACAGCTGGTTCAGGTCCTGTTACAGCATCTCAATTGGCTTTAGGTCAGCACTGACCAATCCAAAACACTACACTTCTTCTTTCTGAGACATTCTTAGGTACATTTGCTTGAATGCTAGGGATCATCAACTTGTTGAACAGCCACTTTCATCCCAGTTTTAGCTCTCAGACTGATGGCCTGATTTTCTGTTCAAGAACTCTCTGGTTTTGCTGAGTATTGATGGTTCCCTTAATGATGTTGAGTCTTCTGGGTCCAGAGGAAGAAAAACAGCCCAGACCATGACACTCCCACTACCATGCTTGACCCTAGGGATAAGGTTATTTTGGTGGTGGCCAGTTTTGGGTTGTCGCCAAACATGGCATTTTTGGGAACTACCAAACTGCGGTAGCAGTTTTTATTAGTTTTAATATTTTTCTAGTGACCGTTGCCGATATTTTAGAAGGTATCCACTTCTGGCAGTTGCTTGTCATGTTTAATGCTCTCTATTTATAGATTATTTGTCTCACAGTGGACTGATGACCAAATGTTTTTTATATGACTTTATAACCATCCCCTGACTTCGGAGGTCTCCTTAGATCACAGCATAGTGTTTTTCTTTCACTTTCATGGGTAACGCCAAACTGACCAGGTTTCTCCTCCCCAAAGATCAGACCTTTGATTAGTTCACTTCACATGCAGTTATTTACCCACCTCTACTTATTTTTGCACCTGCACTAATTCCCTTTCAACCATTTTACTACATGCACACTTTCCTCTAAAAAACAAATGGAATTGGTAAATATAGGGCGATTTTGATTAAATGACTGTACATGTCTATTTTACAGGGCTTTATGTCTTGTAAAGCTGCTTAGATGGTAACAAATATTGGGTTTATCCTGAGGACGGGGTGCTGATGACATTCTAGGTGGCCTGGGATCCAAAACACTGAAATGCTGTTCACACTTAGGTGGTCGCAAAACACACTGAGGCTGCCATGAAGTATGCAGGGAAATCCCCGTCTGGTGGTAATGACCTCAACAGAAACCAGTATAAATGGGTTTTGGGACAGAATGAGCATCCTTTATTGCAGCTGTGTGTATACCTGTGCAGAGAACTGCTGGTACTCCTCAGGCAGGATCCAGGAGCGGGGATAGAAGTCGTACTCTTCTGGGAACAGCTCCTGCATGGTCCGTACGGCCCGGCTCAGGTTGATCTTCCTCAGCATTTCAATCATACCTGCAATGCACGAAACACTGTTACAGACATACAGGGAATGGCAGAAATGGGCATTAAACCTTTAAATGCACTTGAAAAGCAGCCCATCAGATAGTGTTTAAGACATATTGTATATCTGTTTCTCCCAATACTAAACATTGACATGCCTAGAAGATAGACAGACATGACACCAGCATAATGGGAGAATGAGTGTGAACCACATGGTCCAGGGTGTAGATGTGTTTGTACATCTCCTACCAGTACAATAATCTCTACAATAGTCTCTAAAGCAACGACTAATACCACGTCAAGAAAAGGCTAGCATTGGAAGTGGGTTTAGCAAGGTTAAGACCAAATCCATCATTTTACCTAAAAGGATACTGCCCACACATGAAGCCCCACAGCCAAACTCAAACCATCGCCCCGCCTACAGTTCAACAAGCCATAGCGTGGGGTGCATTATGAGGAGAGGAGAGAGGCACCGGCATTACAATACCTGGGAACTTGTTGACCTGCCCTGAGACGATATTCTCATTGTCATGGAAGGATACTCCATGCCAGTAGATATCGCAGGCTGCCCGTCGTCCCAGAGGAAACTACAGAAAGGGAGAAAAAAAATATATGTTTAACAGAGCAGTCATGTGTGGAACAGTAACAGAATAATGTGAAGATGAACTCCAGGGATCGCAGTGCAAAGCATCCTTTTCTCAACTAATAACCAATCTTTTTTTTGCACCCTGGTTCAGGATGGTATTTGATGGCAGAGAAGGGACGTTTACTGATTTCACCATAAACAAAGAAGGAGTGAGGTAATTTGCTTCAGAGATTCAGAGATTTTTACATGTTAGTCTGTGCAGATTACATCTTTCACTATTTTCCAAAGCATAGCCAAAATGATGTCATTACAAAGCAGCTCTGTACTCGGTAGGCCTATTGGTAAATACTCAAAATTAAGTAACAATACTTGGTCAGCAAAAACATATCATCCATGCATCTGTATTTGAAAAAGGCTTACTTTGTCATTCTCAGATCATAGCTGGGGGTATTTGCCCTTCCAGTGATCCCAGAGGGTGGAGATGATTTTGCCCAGGTTACACTTTATAAAGTGTTGTTGAAATAGATATGCTACAATTATTTTTATTTTATCTTTGTAATATCTAATATCACAACGCTATTGTTTATCAAACTGTATTCTGAGTTGAACATATTGTTACAGTCCTAGATTCTACTCGCTGATCTGTTCACCATCCCAGTTACAAGTTAGAGGTCTGTGGAAGACGAGCATCTCAGTCTGAGTCTGTGTAACAGGGAAACCCTGCTTGACAGCCAAGACCTGCTATACGTTGCATTACAGAGATCCCAATGTATAAGTGCCTAATCTGGTCAGGGAAGTAGGTCAAACTATTAAATTCATTTGTTTTCTAGGAACACAGCCAAAAATAGCCCTTTCGTGTGTGTGCCTAAATAGGCACATTTGTGGGCCAAGTTTGTGTTTTCTGCTTCATTGCTGTTCACTGCTTTTCTTGTGAATGCTTCTTCTTCCACACAGTATTTCAGGAGAGTCCATGAGGTCAACTTATCCAATCTTAGTTGGCAAAAAGCAGTCTTGACACGTCGGCCCCATTCCACATTCAACTCTTGTTGTTGCTCAGCCAGGGGGCTTTTTCTGTTCAGTGAATCTTTAAAATTAAATTTCTTCAAATTTAGGTGGTCAAACTGTGCTAGGCATTTCTATCATGCCGGGGGTAAATACTGATTATACTTTTGCAGGAATTCAAGCCCTTATTTTCCAAAGCTGTCATATTGAACTCTCTAGGTGGGTCTTTTAAAACTTATCAGTGTATAGCCAGAAAGATAAACTTAAGCTTCAAATGAAAAGACTATGAACAGCCTTCAAAAAGACACTGTCTCTCTTTCTATAGATCAGACCCTCAGTCTTACCATTCCTTCTGCCCCATGGAGGACTAAAAATCTATTGGATTAGAGGAGCTTACATCTAATCATTTCCCACCGTTTAAGAGAATGCCATATGCTGACAGTCAGTTGACAGCTGTCTCTCAACACACAAAAAAAAAAGACACTGTGCCATTAAATCCTCCATTGAGCACACAGTCCTGTTAGTGTTCCTGAGACAATTTCTTTCATAATTTCTAGTGGACCTTAGAGTTCATTCTTTTTATAACGTGGGTGTTGTGAAGCCCTTTGAGACTCTAATAGTGATTAAAGAAAAAAAAACCTGACATCAAATTATCTTGGCTTAGTCTTCTGAAACTTATCAGACTTTTAATCTAAGATAAAGCTTTTGATATGTGCTTTTGCCCAAATATGCCTTAGCTGAGTCATCTAAAAAGAATCAAAAAGAAAGTATGTATGTATGAATAGCCTGTCAAACAATTTTGACAGGCTATTCATCATGAAATTGGCTATTTCAGCAACTTTCATTAAATATTTCCTGAGTTCCAAATTCCAAGCTTACCTCACGGTAATCTGCTCATGACACTAAACAGCAGCTAAAGCCTTCACCCCAAATGCTCAGGTCAAAGTGTTACAATTTTTAAATTGTACTGGGATTATTATCAGTCAGTGTGCTTTTCATAAATTACCAATAGATAGCACAAGGCTACTGGAGTTTCAACCCCCTGGAGAGGCTGAAAGATATTTTCAGAATGACACAGGATCTGTAGTGCCTTTGACTATGTTGGAGGTATAGTATGAAGAAAAGATGGGTAACGTATAGGACTGCTGTCTACCATTTGTGATACAAGATCTGCTGGAAGGGTTTAAGTATCAGTACGTGGTCACTAGTGATTAAAAAAAAAAAAAAAAGTGTCTAATCACTTTGCTTTCTTTACTTCTCATGTATAATGGAGAACCTGTTGATCATGGCCGATAGCAGGTATTAATTGCATCACATTCAAACTGAGGCGAGCGCCATCTGGTCAGTCCCAAAGCAAAGTAAGAAGGACCGGCTCAATTAGCCCTCTCATCAATGTTTTAAAGCCATTGCTTTCCATTTAGAACAACTTTAGAACAGCCACAAGCCACTGTAACCTTATACATAAGACGCCTGTGAAGTGAGTTTCAAGCAACAGGATTAAAAGTGACTATCATCAGTCACCCTCCGCAGTCAACCTCTTCTCCTATGCAACCCTTCATGAAGAGCCTAGAACTAATTTACAAATAAGAATGGTCAAATAAACATATTGTACTGTGTAATACTAAATAATACAGTGAATACAGGCTTCAAGGGCCGATGGTAGCAATCATTTAATGACTTATTTATAGACATTCATTGTGGTAAAACAAGGTTGACTGTCCCACTTACACCTGGCATTATAGTACCAATGCAGTTTGAAGATGC